>PVLC010002807.1:0-37123 GCA_004027655.1 Graphiurus murinus | reverse complement strand
CCCCTGATTATTACTCAACATCTATCTTCTCTTCTTGGCTGTAAGTTCCGTGAGACCGGGGAACCTGTCTGCTTTATTCGCAGCCACACTCCACCTCTTAACCATCTTCCTGGCATATAGTAATTGCTCATTGAGTCTTTCCTGGTTGAATGATTGCTAATTGCCTTGAAGAACTTCTATGTGTGTGGGACACAAAACACAATACCTGGCACATAGTATAGACTCAATAAGTATTTATTTGATATTATGTGCAGGAAATGGCAGAGAGCCCAGTCTGATGAGGGTCAAAGGTTTGCAGAGAGGTTTTGGCAAATGATTCAAGTTTGTAGAATGAGCTAAAAAAAAAAAAAAAAAAAAAAAAGGAGAGAGTTGAATGAAGGCAGGGGTTATCACCAAGATGTAATCTTGCAAAGGCAAATATTAGCATTTCAAAATCCCTCCTTCCCAGCCCAAGATGGTTTTAAGTTTTTCCTTAGCCACACCGTCCAACTGTGTTATAGCAGACGTCAGCAAAATGTAACGGTTATACACAGGGGACTTCGGCATAGTCAGAACTATGCTCTAATGACCCAGGTGGAAACCAAGATCGACCGTGGTGTAGTCTGCAACACAAGCATCTGCCTCCTCCCCACTCAAGAAAGGTCTGGCTATCTAAAAATCTAATCTCTACGAGCACAACTGAAGATTTCCTATTCCTATCTCCTTTGGAAAAAGTAAATAATTTATTAGCCTCAAAAGGCCTCCTGGACCCTGGGTTAATCCTTTTAAAAAGATACAGCTGTACAGTCTAACTTCATTATAATTCTAGTCTTGAATGCTACCAGGTACGGTTGTTTTTTTTTTTTCTTTCCCCAAACTGAGTGGTGCCAGGGAGTCTAGGGAGAGCGGTCAGCACGCCAGGTTCAAATCATTGTTTCTTTGAGGCCGTGTTTTGGCAGCCGCCTCAACGGCAGGCTCAGCCTTCAGGGAGCATAAACTTCTGGTCACCCTGGAGTGACCCTTTGCGGGGAAACTTGGAAAGAAAAGAAGTCAACTTCAAGGGAAAACAGCTGACCCACCTCCTGCACAAACATGCACCTCGCTGGCCTGCCATGAGCGTCTTCTGGGAAGGATTTGGTAAAACCGACGACCTGCCAACAAGTGGAGTCAAGCCGCTGCACCCCGCGCATGTCAGGACCGAGAGAAGCTGCCAGAAACCGCCAGCGTCACAAAGCTGTTTTATTCCAAAGCGTTTTGTCAAATCACATTCCCACCAACTCCAGGGTAGTGATTGTGCAGGGCTCTTGCCGTAGGATCAGCGTCTTCAGTCCTATTTTCACACCGCAGGAGACATCCATCCTTTTACAACATTCTGGTCTCTGGCTAGCTCTTAATTAGATTGGCCGCCAAGAACCAGTTAATGAAGGGCTACTTCGTGGCCCTCGGCAGAAACCTCAGACTCAGCAACCGAGGAGCAGAAAGCCCTGACCTCAAGGCAATGCACGCCAGCCTCCTGCCTGATACATATTTCAAAGGTTTCCAGGTTTTAAAGCATGGATTACCTTTTCCAATGAAAAATTGAATAAGCCAAAAGCATTTAGTGGCATGTTATTACAGTTCCAGTGCTTTCGGAAAGATATCCTCCACTTAACCAGAGGCAGAATTTCAAGTGAACGTAAGAATAATTATCCAGGTTTTTTTCCCCCATCATTTTCTGTTTATTCTACCATGTTTTAAAACATAGCATTTATTGATCCCCACCTAAGGTTTCTTGACATTATGACATGCACATATCCATCTATGGAAAAAAAATGCATATTGATAAAATAGCTCATAGCTTCAGGGGCGTTTAATACCCAGCCACCCCCAAAATAGGGTGGTTGTTTTATCTAACTAGATTTTTGTATGGGAAAGCTATTTTAAAGTTCGTCCAGAAGTTCTTTTGAATATTTCCAACCAACTTTTAATTTAGGAGAAAAAAATGATTAAAACAGAAAGTATCAGACATCGGTATTGTCTTTACCGATGAGATAGCATTTGGTCAGCACCTGTCAAACACATGGCTTTTTACTAGATGCCGTTCATCGTACACGTCTGAGGTGCCAGGTGCATTCCCAGGTGAAGAGATTACAAACATACACTCTGTGCCTTCAGACAGTTCAAATCTAGGAGGAGAAGCAGGTAATTACAACATAAAGTGGCAAATACTAGAGGAATACAATACATGTTAGCTGTCCTGAAGGAATTAATGGATAAATGAATTAACAGGACTAGTTACAGAGCATAAAATCAAAATGGAAGGCAGGCAATAAACATGTAGTTTTCAGTAAAAAAAATGAGCATGATGTGTGTGTGTGTGTGTGTGTGTGTGTGTGTGTGTGTTACTGGGGATTAAACCTAGGGACATCTATTTCTGAGCTATACCCCAACCTTTTATTGTTTTTGCTTTGTTTTTAAACAGGGTCTCACTAGGTTATTAAGAGTCTCACTAAATTTCTGAGGCTGTCCTTGAATTTGCTATACTCCTGTCTCAGCCTCCCAAGTACTAGGATTATAGGTGTGCACCACCATGCCTGGCTGAGCATGGAATATTTTTAAGTGAACAAAGTCTCAAAAGAATTCTAAAGACTAAAATATTTTAGATGTAGGGTTACAAAAGAAATGAGAAATCCTACATTAAATGCACTTACAGTGTGTTGGTAAAACCAACAAACACAAAACATGTGTGACAGTCAAGAGCTAAACTGCATAATAAGGAAAAAAATTACAGGGATGAGAATCAGATTGTTATACAATGATTATTATTACTCAAATTGTTATTGTGGATTTGTGAGTGTCTATATTCAATTATTAGGATGTTCCCATATTAATTTATCTATTGTCTGCAAAAAAACCCCAGAGTATTAGTCAAGGAAAGGTACTGGAAGGTGATTTAAAGCATAATGGGGCCTTAAAGTGCAATATAATATCCACTTTCACCACAGAGGGAACAGAATCCTCATTTGTCACCTCCTTGGAAAAAAGGTTTAAAAAAATGAATACATTAAGTGAAACTTTTCAAGGACTTCTATGGACCCAATCTCAGTACCAGGAAAAAGAAAGAAAATGAATATAAGTTTGGACGCCAAAACATGGTAAGTTTTGGGTCTAAAAAGGCCACATATTAATAAATTAAATGTTTAAGAAGTATTTTCCAATTTTATCATAATTTTGCTGTATGATTGTGGCCTCCATTGCATCATAAATAATACAAGGATGCCAATACATGCCTACCTATCTGATAAGAATGCATGCACATCAAATAAAATAACATTTATTAAATGTTTGAAAATGTTGTAAAAATGCAAAAACTCCCTGTTAGATTTTTTTTTTTGCACATTTGAATGAAGAAGAAGTTCCTTAAGATAGTGGTTTTTCATCTTTAAGGGATGAAAATAAAAGATGTAATACCTTTAGTATAAGGAAATAAAAGCATATTATAATGTATATAATCACTTCCAACAATCTATGCAATAATTGAAATGTAATAGTAGAAATATGGATGCATTTATTTCTAATGTCAGGGCACAGTTTGTTTCTGCATTGCTAATGCTTTTGTCTACTTTCATAAACATTTCTATCTCTTGGCTTTTTCTTTAAAATATTATCTTGATTACCAAATCTTAATTAAAAACTTGAAGAAAGCTGGGCGTGGTGGCGCACGCTTGTAATCCCAGCATTTGGGAGGCTGAGTCGGGAGGATCCTGGTTCATGGCCAGCCTCAGCTACCTAGTGAGGCACTCCACAACTTAGTGAGACCCTGTTTCAAAATAAAGAATTAAAAAATAGGGCTGGGGGTATAGCTCGGAGGTAGAATGCCCCTGGGTTCAATCCCCAGTACCACACACACAAAAAAAAAGTGAAGAAAAAAAATCATAAACCTGTTCTTTCCTCTATCAAAGTCTGGCCTGGGTTCTGCCAAGAACATCTAGAAGTTGTTAAAAATAGCAGAGTTCTTTATTTGGGCTCAATTGACTTGTACTTCTGTGAACCTGTCGAAATGTTAAACAATAGTCATCTCTGAAAAGATTCTTCCATGCCCAGGATACAGTAAAAACAAACAAACAAACAAAACCCCCATGTTTCAGATGAGTCATTTAACCAGAATAATGTTCCTTTGGATTACTGGAGTCATTGGGGGTGGGGGGTGGGGAGGGCATGTGGGTAATTTTCCATGTATCTAGGGTTCAATATCTCAGCTGTTTCATGGGCCTTCTACATCACAAGGCAGTTTATTTAAAAACACAGGCACATCCTCCTCCCTGCTTCTCCACGTCCCTTCCTCTTTAGCAACCGAAGGCAGGCTCCTCGACGATGAACAGTGTCAGCCAGTGCCCCTTGTGCCTGTGTGTCATCATTCTGAGTTGGGAAGGAGCATGCCTGAGCGAATGCAGAGAGCCCTCCTGCTTTCCATCACCACTCTGACCTTTTAACAACCACCGCCACCGGAACAGCAATAATAACACACGTTATTAATAATGACCAAAGCAGCGTGCACACAGTACAAAGGTACAACTTCTGTAGCTAGATAGAGCTGCAGCCAAATAACCACCCACACATTGCTGCCGTTCACTGGGGAGAAAGGGAATGTTGCTTTGGCTCAAAGGAGGGGGAAGGAAGAGGTAGAGGCAGAGGAGGGGAGGGGGCGGGCCCTGTGTGTGACAGCGGTGCTCCAACGGAGAAAATCATTTCTCACCCTCAGGAAGAAGCAGGTGAACCACGGGAACAGAGAGGAGAGTGTGTTGTTCGTGACCTCTGCCAGAAATCGCAAGGCGATCTTGACACTCATCAGGAGGGGCAGCGCCCTGCCTGGAGAGCTCAAGCTTTGTTTTTGTTTTTGTTTAATAAAAGAGCCATTAAAAAAGACAAATATATATATATATAGTCAACGTTCCTACCATTTGCCTGCTGTCTCGCTATTGTGTATTGCATGGATGCACTGCTAGGGAAATTTGATCAATATATTAGATTCCTGGCAGGAAGATGTTATCAGACGATGCATGTATGCCTTGACATAGCTCAATTTCCATTCGTCCAAGAAGGTATTGATTTTTCTCTCACGGAAGTGCCCGCATACATACTAAGAGTGCTTACTGAGGATGGGGGTTGGGCAGCCACTTACACAAGAACAAATAGCCCTGCTGTCCCCCAAAAGCAATTTAAAACACCCTCTGGCTTAGCGACTTCATATTTGGATGATCTATATAAACCCTTCACATCAGGAATAAATTAATGGCTGATGAGCAAAAACAGTATTCCTAAGCTTGCTCTTTGAATGTCAACAACTCTATCCGTTTCATGAAACATGGCCCTGCTTGAAATCTTGTCCCAGAGTTACTTCATACGAAGTGCCTTTCCAAAGCTGCCCTTTCCTAGAACAATATAAAGTTCATTCTGTATTTGTGGATCTTGGCCTTCTCACCTAACACCTGGAAGCATGTCAACACTTCCTCTACCCCTCTCTTGATTCTTCCCTTGTCTCTTTCTAACTTCGGCCATTGTGGTCATCACCCCAGTTCTCCCAGAATATTTCCAATTCTTCACTTTCTGGACTCAGTCTAGGATTACACCTCCTGCCCCTTCTGTGGTTGGGCGGGACCGTGTGAGCAGTTCTAACCACCGAGTTGTGAGTGGAAGTAATGTGTGTCATTTCCAGGTTGGCTTCAGTCACTAATGGGCCTCCTGGAGGTCTGCTCCCTGCAGGCAGGTAACCCGCAATTTTCAAGATGGTGGTCGCTCCATCGGCCTGAGAACTTGCGTAATGATTGTGGGGAAAGGGTTCATTTACACTTCTCGGGAATGAACTGGTGAGGAGAGATATCAGCAGCAGGGCTCCCGTGAGGGCCCTATGCAAGGAGGTTCACACATGGGCATCGGAAGGACAAGGAAGGGGTGAAGGTAGGAGGTGGGATGAGAGAAACAAAGACGAGCCCTTTCATGACCTAACCTGAGACGGGGCTGCCCACCAGAAGTTACATATGTTTGTATTCCTCAGCTCTTTCTCTCTTTTACTCTAAAAATGGGGAAAAGTCGGATGTGGTGGTGCACACCTGTAGTTCCAGTACTTGTGAGGCTGAGACAGGAAGATCAGGAGAGGCCAGCCTCAGCAACTTGGCGAGGTCTTCAGCAACTTAGTAAGACCCTCTTTCAAAATAAAAAATAAAATAGGGCTGAGGTTATAGCTCAGAGGTAGAAAGCCCTTGGACTCAATCCCCAGTACCAAATAAAATAAAAATGGGGAAAGACCCCACTTCTTTCCATAGACCTTATCTCCATGTACATTCTACTTTATATTCCACAAAAGTTTTCTGCAACTTTGGTTGGTGCTAACTTCTATATAATTCTAAAAATAAAGGTGGTTTCAAAGTATTTTGTAAAGTGAAAAAGCATATACATTTAAAAAAATTTTTTTTGCATATACATTTTTAACCATATGATTTGTCTTTCAATCAAAATTGCCACATACCTATGTACTTAGATATATGGGCCCATCTATAGGTCTGCAAAAATAATTCTAATTTTGTATATTTTAATGTGCATGTAAAAACATGTAAAAATGAATCTCACTATTATATGTACTTATAGAGAATGAATAAAAAGGCAGCAAATATAAGTAGAACAAGTTGAGTAGAATATGATCTGAATTGAATGTGAATAGGTATTACATCTAGCAATTTCATGTGCATGATTGTGGGTACCAGACTGTGATATCAATGAATAGATTTATTTAAGATATGAACTATTTCAAAATAGAGAACATTATCATAGATGAATAGACATACCCTTATGAAAGTTTTACAAATTTTAATACTACCTACAACATAATAAGTATGAAAAATTATTAAAATAGAAGTAAAATTCTAATCTATGAGATACAAAAACTTAAAAAGCTTAATAATTTCCAGAATTGACCAATGTGTAGGAAAATTTATATTCTTCCTGCTGGTATAATATTATTAGAAGTCAATTAGCTCTGGGTGTGGTGGTACAACTATTTAGGAGCTCTGTGTGTGTAGTCCAACTATTTAGGAGACTGAGACAGGAAGATTACAGGTTCAAGGCAAGCCTTAGCAACTTGGCGAGACCCTGTTTCAAAATAAAATAAGACTGGGGGTGTAGCTCAAATATAAAATGCCCAAGGGTTCAATCCCCAGTACCAAAAGAAGGAGGAGGAGAAGGGATTAAAAATATCTTTCAAAATAATAAATATGAATCGTTGGATCTAAAATCTATTTCTAGGAATCTACAAAAGTATTTTTATGTGATACTAACAGGATTTATTGAACACATATCATGTATAAATCCTCATATAGCTGATTGTTTATATTAACCATACCCTGTAAGATAAGTTCTATTCCTGTCTCATTTTACAGATAAGGAAATAGAGACACAGAGAGGCTAAGCAAGGTGCTGACATTAATCGTCCTGGGAAGTGGTAAGAGCATGATTAAGATAGAGCGCTCTCTTTACCAGTATGCTGTCTCTCTCAATGAAATATGCATAGGAATATTAATTGCACAATTGTTTATAATAGATAAAAAGATAAATAAAATGCAAATATTCTTCAGCAGGCAAAATAGTTATATGGCAAATTCAGATTGTAAAATATTATGCACAAATTCAAAAGAATGATCCCCAAAGCATAGAAAGCATAGTCACATAAAAGCATGTACAGTGTTCGTAGTAGGATCATTCATGATAGCCCAAAAGAGAAAACAACCCCAATGTTCATCAACTGATAAATAGATGAACAAAATGTGGCATATATATGCAATGTGTATTATTCAGCTATGAAAGGAGTGAAGTACTGTTACGTGCTATAACATGGATGATCCTTGAAAACATTATGTTAAGCAAAAAAGCCAGACACAAGACACCACATATTACATATAAATGTATATGAAGTGTCCAGAATAGGCAAATCCAGAGAAACCGAAAGTAATTCAGTGGTTACCAGGAGACCAAAGGGATGGACAGGGGAATGGGCACTAATTGCTAATAGGTACAGGGTGTGATGGTTAATTTTATATGTCAACTTGATCAGGGTAAGTGATGTCCAGATAGCTAGTAACAACATTATTTCAGCCGGGTGTAGTGGGGTACAATTGTAATCCCAATCCTGGGAGGCTGAAACAGGAGAATCACAGGTTTAAGACCAGCCTCAGCAACTTAGTGAGACCCTGTTTCCAAATAAAGAAATAAAATAGGGCTGGGGATGTAGCTCAGAGGAAGAATGCTACCTGGGTTCAATCCCCAGTAACACACACACACACACACACACACACACACACACACACACACACTAAATAAATAAATAAATAAATAAATAAATAAATAAATAAATAAAACAAAAACATCATTTCCGTCTGTGAGGGTGCCTCCAGAAGAGATTAGCAGTTGAATCAGTAGACTGAGTGAAGAGGATCTGCTTTTACGGATGTGGGCAGACATCATTCAATCCATTCAGGGCCAGATAGGAAAAAAAAAGACTAAGTAAAAGTGAATTCTCTCTCTCCCTTTAGCTGGAACATCTGTCTTCTGCTCTCCGATGTTGGAGCTCCTGGTTTGGGGGCTTTTAGTTTTTAGACTCTGGGACTTACACTAAGGGTATCTCTGCCACTCCCCAGTTCTCAGGCCTTTGACCTCAAGACTGAATGATACCACTGGCTTTTCTGGTTGTCCAACTTGCAGATAGCATATCATGGGACTTTTGCCCTCTATGATTTTGTGAGCAAATTCTCATTAAAAAAAAAAAGTGCTCTTATCTATCTATTCATATATATCCAATCCATCTATAACCATATCTATATCCATACCCATCCTATCGGTTCTATTTCTCTGGAGAAACCTAATGAACTATCCTTTTTCCCCTCCCCCATGTTTCTGTGTGATGGAAATGTTCTGGAATTAGGTAGTGGTAGTGGAGGGACAGAATAGTGAGTATACTAAAAGCCATTTCATTGTACACTTTAAAGTGAATTTTATGTTGTGTGAATTACAAATTATTAAAAAAAGAATAGGGTAGGGATCTTTGTACTGCTACAGAAAAATGCTAAATAATAAAAATCAAGCTTCAAAACAAGATGGATATTATATTTCCACTTATAAAAGGGAAACTGTGGATGAGCTTGTAAACGCATAAGGAAAAGTCAGGAAAAATACACTCTAGTTCATTAAGAGCGGTTTCCACCAGAGGAAAAAAACATATTTGAGAAAGAGGCGTGAAAGGAAGACTCACTTTTGACTCTATCTACTTCCGTTGCAAATTTCCATATGATAAACATATATTGTTTTTATAATTTTCAAAGCAACAAAAGTGAAAACAAAAGCATTTAGCCATAGGTAAGCAAGTAAACAAAAATACACTCTGAAAATAAACCATAGGCAAAATAATAGGATGTAATGAGAAAGCCCTGAACTTGCAGCTAGAAGGCAGCAGCTCCTGGTCCAGCTCCTGCCTTGATGACCTGGGTACCTTTAGAAAAATTATCTGGCCTCCCTGGTCCTTCAAACAAGGGGGCGGGGCTAAATGACCATCATGAAGCTTTCAGCTCTAGGACCTTGGGATCCCACAACAAGCCCTCCTCCATCCTTGCTTTGTTGCCAAGGTTACTTGCAGCTCCAGCCTTTCAGACCATGTTTTAGACAAGACATCAAATACCGTCAAGATCCTGACCTTCGGGGGAAAAGAACATCAACCTCATTGCCCTGCTTCTGCTTAATTATGACCCTTTGGGTTTTATCCATTAGTGGTTAGTTATGTGGAACTTATGGCTGAATGGAGTAATAACATAATTTGGGAGCAAAGACAATAATTGGCCAGATAGTTTAATTTTTTTGTTTACGACACTGAAATCTAATTTCAGAAAGTATGCTATCCTGAAATAGTTTATTTTCCTATCATCATGTACCTAACCTCTCAGTTGTCTTTTCATTAAATTCTGCTGGCTCTGGACACACGAGGAAGAAGTTAAAAGAAAGAAAGAGAGAAACAATTGCCCTGGGAACTCAGGGGTGCAAAGGAGGAGGGCTCAGTTAAACATTGTGATTGAATGAACAAACATATGTGACAGGAGGGACATTTCTGTCCCCTTCTCCACCAGCTTTCTAGCTGCTCTGCCTGGCTGTCCACCTGCTGAAGTACACAGTGGAGACCGCAGCATATCCAGAGAGCCCATAAAAGGATCCCCAGAAGCAGAAGTTCCTTCTCCAACAGCTGGACCAACACCACTGGGCACAGTGCCTGCACCCGGAGATGCTCAGAAAGTCCCACCTTCCATGGGAGACAATCGAGGCACAGTCACTAGAACTCAGATTTTGCAACCCGTGACATTCTGGCCCATGTCCTGTCTCTGCTACTTCCTAGCTGCATGGCATTGTAAAACCTATGAGAAAAAGACCAGGATTGTCATGAAGGTTAGAGAGAATAACAGTTGCAAAGTGGCTATCACAGGCCCTGGGCCACAGGCGGCAATGAATGGGAAACACACTTGTTTTTCATCGATAAATTTCTCCTTCCTTCCTTCCTTCCTTCCTTCCTTTCCTCCCTCCCTCCCTCCCTCCCTCCCTCCCTCCCTCCCTCTCTCTCTCTCCCTCCCTCTCTCTCTCTCTCTCTCTCTTTCTTTCTTTCTTTCTTTCTTTCTTTCTTTCTTTCTTCCAGTACTGAGGATTAAACTCAGGGGCATTCTACCTCTGAGCTACACCCCCAGCCCTATATTTTATTCTTTATTTTGAAATGGTTTCACTAAATTGCAGAAGGCCTCACTAAGTAGCTGAGGTTGACCGCAAACCTGTGATCCTCCTATCTCATCCTCTCAAGTACTGGGATTACAAGCTTGAGCTACCACACCTGGCTTCATTGCTGAGTTTCTGATGGACACAGGGCTTGGACTTTGCCCAAAGCAGAGCTCAAGTCCTGCTTTACCAGGATTTGTTTCTGACAGCAGTGACATAGCCACTTTAAAAAAAAATGATTTTGGGGATTGAACCCAGGGCCTCACACATGCTGGGCAAGCACTGAGCTATATCCCCAGCCCATAATTTGGTGTGTGTGTGTGTGTGTGTGTGTGTGTGTGTGTGTGTGTATGTTTGTGTATGTGTGTTGCTGGGGATTGAACCTAGGGGCATTCTGCCTCTGAACTACACCCCGCCCCATCCGGCTCTATTTTATTTTTTACTTGGAAACAGGGCTGTGCTAAATTGCTGAGTGAAGCTGCCTTCAAACTCGCAATCCTCCTGTCTCAGTCTCCCAAATTACTGAGATTACAAGGATGCACCATCATATCCATCTAATTTGGTACCTTAAATGCCATTTCCCTCTCCTTTTATGAACAAGGGTCCTCACATTTTTTTTCTTTTTTTTGTGGTACTGGGGATTGAACTCAGGGGCATTCTACCTCCAAGCTATACCCCCAGCCCTATTTTTTATTCTTTATTTTGAAACAGGGTCTCACTAAGTTGCGGAGTGCCTCACTAGGTAGCTGAGGCTGGCCGCGAACCTGGATCCTCCGGTCTCAGCCTCCCAAATGCTGGGATTACAAGCATGTGCCACCACGCCCGGCTGGGTCCTCACATTTGTATTTTGTACTGGACCCACAATTTAGTTAGCCAGCCATGAAAATGTATAAAAATGTAGCCATGTTCTGTTGAAATCCGTTCGCCCAGGCCGGAGATGAGGAGGCAACCCGACTCCTGTCCCTCATGGATGAGACAGGATCATATCACGTCACCCATTCTCTCCTAGTCAGTCCTCCTGTTCAGTGAATCCCCTTCCTTCTTTTCCTGAGGTGGGGTATGATAGGCAGGCAGGTCCTACAAAAGTGGTCTAGCACATTGTTTTGGGATGTGTGTGTGTGTGTCGGGGGGGGGGTGTGTTTTTGTTTTTGTCCTTTGCATTTGAAACCTTGGGGTTGGAACCCAGGGGAATTCTACCTTAAACTTTTACATTTTATTTTGAAACGGGTTCTCACTAAGTTGTTAGAGCTGGCCTTGAACATGCGATCCTCCTATCTCAGCCTCCCAAGTACTAGAATTACTGGTGTGCACCACCATGCCTGGCTAAGAATTCCATTTTAATACTCTGTTACTCATCAATGTACAGAAACCCCTTGGTGTGTAAGGTCTAAGGACTGGAGGAGCTTGGACTGTATGAGTCTGTGTGTACAAGAAATATTAGGGTGCTCTCTGTATTGTGGACACAGGAATGAGCACACGAAACCAAGTCCTGTCTGCCTACGAAGGCACAGTAGAGGCATTGGGGTTCTTTCCCCCCTATATAACCTCTTTCCCTCCTTATTACACTTCTAGGTTTGATTTGATTCTGGGGTGGGTTAACTTTTACCCTAAATGGTTAAATAGGCGACCGAAGGGTATCTGTGTGTGTAGGCGAGAGGAACTCAAGTGTAGCCATGTGGCAGAGCTGTGTGTGTGCCCTGCCTACTTCAAAGCTGATGGGCCTCCTTGACTTTTTGCTCATAACGTTGCTCTGTTGGCCTCTGACTCAGAGGCTAGGTCAGGCGAGGCAGGATGAGCCTCATAGGCACGGGGGAATTTATGAGACATTGCTGCCTCCAACCTGGGATGTGGGCTATGTATGGCAAGGTTGTGCATTAGCAGTCATGCCAGGGCTGCCAAGAACCTAAAGGTGCACATTATAAAAAATGTGATTGCTATTCGTGAGTGAGTGTGTGTGTGTGTGTGTGTGTGTGTGTGTGTAGTATTAGGGATTGAACTCAGGGGCATTCTACCTCTGATCTAGACCCCCATGCCTACTTTATTTTATATTTTATTTTGAAATAGGGTCTCACTAAGTGGCTGTGACTGGCTACGAACCTGCAATCCTCCCGTCTCAGCATCCCAAGTACGGGGATTAAGGTGTGTGCCACCACACCTGGCTTGATTGCTACTTTTTAATCCTCTGCCCTGACCATCAGAGTGAGATTTGGGGCCCTCACCCCAGGAAGAAAATGATAAACTCTGATAGGTAGTGAGCATGCAATCAATAGAAAGCAAAGCTGTAGAAGTCACAGGGCCGAGGCTCGGAGGGAACTTTAGCCCTGTATGACTACCAGGGTGCCATTCTTAGGAAAGGAGGTGGGATCCCTTCAGTCCTGGCTGGCTTCCTGCCCTGCTGAGAAAACATGGTTGGTACTCCTTGGGGGTGGAGGTGGGGTTCCCCGAACCAGAGTATGGAGCCATACTTCATTCCAGAAAATGACAGCAGCTGTGCTGCCAGCTTCTGAGCGTTCTCAGACAGCTCATCATGGAGTGTTCTCAGACAGCTCATCATGGAAGGTTCAGCCCAGGCTAGTGGAAAGAAATAGCACGTAGAGTGGTGCTTTTTCAGGCGGGTCCTGGGCCAGCATCCAGAGTCCTGCTGCGGGGTGGCTGACATGATCTTAACCTGCTGGAGCCTGTGAATGGCCCAGCCAGCGCTCTCCACTTGGGTCAAATTTCTGCACATGAAGCACAACCTACCCAAGAATGCATCATGTTTCATGCAGGAGAGAGACCAGGAAAGGCACACGCTCAGTCCTCACTGGAAAATGGGCAGCCAGGGTCATGAGGATCATGAGAATTTCCAGCTGCAGCAGGAAGCAGGCTGGGACTTGGCTCAGTCAGGACACAAGTGAGGAAACTGGCCTCGATCATGTAAAAATAGTAAATCCTCCACATAATCTACCATTCTCCTGGCAAGCTCGCGCATGCTCCCTGCAGGGCATCTGCTTCCTTTAACAAAGCGAAGAGATGAGTCAAGAGGGACATTAGGGTTCTTTCATTTGGACTCATCCAGTGTCCTAAGGACAGTGCACCTGACCCTTGGGCTAGACCCAAGGCAGGTCCTGGGAACTCTGGCCTTAACCACCAGAACCGATGATTAGCCTGGACCATGGGAGACAGTCCTCTTGGGCTGAAGCGCTGCAGGAGGAAGCCGTATACGAGTGCAGCAGGCCTGGCTACAAGTGCAGGCTACAAGTCTGGCCTCACAGTGCTGCTCGATCATCCTGTTCCTTGCTTAGTTCACGCCACCTTGAGTGACCATCCAAACCTGTCCCAAGTCTTCAGACCTCGTGCTCAATCTGCATATATTTTGTTCTCAGGAGCATCCTCACCTTCTACAAGTTTAGCTGCACATCTTCATGGATACTCCTTGGCTCTTGTCTCGGGGAGTGAGGTTTCCCTTCCTCTGGTCAGGGCCTCCACCTGTACCCTTAACGCCCCTTCCATCCACCCAGGACACTTGTCCCATTGGCCTTTCCTCCTCTTCTCTACCCTTAACATCGCCTAGTGGTTCTTTCCTCTTAGCTAGTCTCCCAGCGTGAAGCCACTTGTTGGCCTCTATCCTTCTCTACCAGATGCCCTCTGTATCTCCTTATGAACCAATTCTGCTTCCAACCTGGGCGCCGGGGGAGGCTCAGGTTGTCAGGGGCCAGGACCCAGGTGGTTTTTAGGGACCAGGACCCCAGTTCTCATATGGGGAGGAAGTGGAGTAGGGCTTCAGGACATGGAGCAAAAAGGGAAATGAAGACCAAGTAGGGTGAAGACCAAAGAAACAGTCACTACTGTGTACCTCCAAAATGTTCTAGGCAAAGAGATTTTAAAAAAAGGGTAGGAGTTAAAGGATCTCTAAGTAGGGATGGGAAAATAGACCCCCAAGTTCCAGGAGGCTGAGGGAGAATCTGAGCAGAAAGCTTACTCCAGGGGCTGATGCTAGCTAGAGTCAAGCCTCATTCTAGGGAGCCTGTAGCCTTGTCCACGGGTGGAGAGGGAGCAGCTAAGGATGTCCAGCCTGTTGAATACTTCCTCCTCAACCAATCCCTTGGGAAGGGTTATCAATGGTCCCGGCTCTACTTCCATAGATTGGCTTCATTTAAAAACACACTGCAGCCGGGCATGGTGGCGTACACTCACGCTTGTAATCCCAGTACTTGGGAGGCTGAGACCAGAGGATCCGGGTTCATGGCCAGCCTCAGCTACTTAGTGAGGCCCTCTGTAACTTAGTGAGATCCTGTTTCAAAATAAAGACTAAAAAATAGTACTGAGGATGTAGCTTGGAGATAGAATGCCCCTGGGTTCAATCCCAGTACTGAAAAACAAACACACACACACATACACACACACACACACACACACACACTCACACACACACACACACACACTGCAATATGAATTCTGTGCCTATCTCCCACCAAAACCTCTTGGGAAAGGGTCACTCATGGTTTCCATGTTGGTCTCCTGTCTGGGTGCTCCTCTGTGAGTTTCTCCTCCTCCTCCTTTTCTGGAGTCCAGTGAGTGTTTATATCTGCCAGGGTTGTTTCAGGCTCCTTAACTACACTTACAGTCTCTGGGCATTTTCCTCTACAGTTGCAGATTTTAAATCAATAGCTCTGTTTTTAACTTCCAAATCCAGCTCCTTGGTCCCTACCTCTCTCTTGGACATGAGGTTCACATCTGAACTATTTGGCTCTGAGGTCCCTCAAATGTTACTTGTGTCTACCTTGCTGTTTCAAAATAGAGGATAAAAAATAGGGCTGAGGGTGTAGCTCAGAAGGAGAATGCCCCTGGGTTCAATCCCCAGTAAAGAAAAAAAAAAAATCTAAATCTATGTACTTACTATGATGCACTGGGATAACTCAGAAACCACAGAAAAATAGTATGTTAGAAATCACAAAGTTAATTGAGTTACATAGAAATAGTTTTCTATTAGACACTGTTGACCAACAGCTAACATATCCTAGCTGATCACTTTCCTAAACTGAGAGTTCATATTATACAACCAAATGAGGACTGGCTTGGTCAAACTTCATACTGCTATAATCCAAAACAACCGATCACACAACTTAGAGGAAGGAAGATTTATTTGCTCACAGGTTTTTGGAGATTTGGGGATTCAGTTCATGTGAAGTCACATCTGCAGAGCTCAGGGCATGGGCAGGAAGCAGAGACAGGGACAGAGAAAAGCTCTGCTCTCACATCAGGGAGGCCAGAAGCAAGAGAGCCAGCAAGCAAGGGGAGTCAAAGACAAAAGCAGTCCCTAAGGCCACACCCCAAGACCCACTTTCTCTACCCACTAACCTACCTGCCTAGGTGACCACCTAAATTCATTACAATGGATTTATCCACTGATGAGGTCAGAACTTTCATGACTTCAATACATCAATTCTGAACATTAATACATGAACTCTTTAGGGGACAGTCTATATCTCAGCCTTACAAGAGTCTTCCAAAATAATTCTTGAGTTTAAAAAAGCTTGATAAGCAGATTTAAAAAAATAAATTTATCAATTTTTTAAACAAGTCCATTTTTCCATGAGAAATACCTATACAAAATTCTTTCTCTACAACCTTAGTCCTTTTTCTTTGAGAAACATATATACATGTATATAATATTTATTAATATGTAGCAATATTCCTTCCATTTCATGTGCTATTCATTCCTCACTGGTAAACTACTTATGTTTCATTTGGTTAGCTCAGCCAGTTTGATTACAGGGCGAAAGAATCAATTCAATTCCTTCTGAGTAACTTTCTTTTTGCATCCCCCTTCATTTTTGGATTGGAAAAGTAACAGATGCTTATTGTAGAAAAGGCAAACCATACAGATGTCTTAGGAAGTAAAAAGCCCTGACAATCCCACCCCCAGACTAACAGCTATTAATAATGTGGTACATAGTCTTTCAGATTTCTTCTACTTGTATTTTAACACATATTATATTTACACATATTTTTACATAAATGGGATCTGCTGTACATACCACTTGGCAATTATTGTTTGTTTTCGATTTAGCTGCTTAGCTCTCTTTGTCTATACCTATGGATTGAGCTCAGCTTTCAGATAGCTTCTGACAAAGGAAACCACCATTTCACAGAAACAAAATACACTTCAAATATTTTGCCGATGTATACCTTAACAAAGGCAAGATCTAGGAGAGAAAGTGGGATATTGCTATATATTATATTATACTCATTGCTATTCTGGGGGGGGGAACAAAGCAGATTAATTGTTGCTACTACAAAATACTAGATGGTTGTTACCAACTCGGCCTTTGAAAAACAATTAGGCAATCACATCTAGTGTTTGAATTAGCAGCCAATGCAAGAGAGCTGAAATGAGGAATGTTTTGGAAAACACCTCTACTTGGAGTTGCCTTCAGGTGGTGGAGTGGGAGGTTCTGGGCATTTTTCTACAGCTTGCTATCGGCTCCCCAACACCTCGGCTCTGATCTGCTAATGCCTCTCATTTAGTGAGAAACACAAGACAGATGATTCAGCATGCTGGGCAATTCATTAACCCGTCAAGGGCTTTTTTTTCTGAGCCTGGGATAACTAACAGGAAAAAAAGGACTGTACTCCTTCACAAGCGAGCGACAGTACGCGAGGCTGGAGGGGTGGGGACACACACAGACAAGACAGGGGCTTTCCTTTCCCATCTGGTGCATCCTGTCGGCCCTTGAACCCATGCAGACTTTCACCATAGATTGAGCCTGTCCGGCAGAGAAATGAGTTCTTTCCCCAGCTGTCTTGGAAAGGGGGAAGTGACACATTTGATAGACCACACGCACAGAAGGCAATATTGTCTAGGATCCCAGGGCTTGGACTGTCCGTAAAGAATCAAAGAAGAAGCAAGCCAAACCCTGTCGGAATTTTCCAAAGACAATGCATGTTCCCACTGAGCCACACAAATAGTTCAAAAACCACCTGAAATTTGTCCTGCTGGAACCTAAGTCACAGGCCTTGGCAAGCTGAACTGGCTAAGGTCCCTTTCATGCCTTTCAGGGCATCTGTGTAACTTCTGGACGTATCAGGGAATGCCAAAGCTAGATCTGTAAGAAACAAGTGCATTGTGATCATGTTCTATTACTGTTTTCCAAAACATTTTTTTCCTCTTTCCAAAGTATGTCTTTATTCTTTGAGATATTTTGGTATCCAATGACAATCCTTGCTTTGGGAATCTCCCTTTCTCAGTTTGATAGTGCAAAACGTTTAAAAGTTAATTATCCTTCCCTCTTCCCTAATTTTTTTTTTTTTTTTGTACTGTGGATTGAACCTGGGGTCATTATACCTCCGAGCTATACCCCTAGCCCTATTTTTTAATTTTTATTTTGAAACAGGGTCGCCTTAGGTTGATGAGAGTCTCATTACTTGCCGAAGCTGTCTTGGAACCTGCAATCCTCCTGTCTTAGCCTACGCAAGTATTGGGATTACAGGCATGCTCCACCATGCCTGGCTTCCCTAAATCTTTTGTTTGCTGTCATTAACTCAAGACCTGCTGAATAGATTGCTAGGAGATTCATATATTCTCTCCATGTAATACTGGGGGGTAACTGAGTAGGCTTTGGAAGGATAGAAGAAGAAACACTCAAATTTCTTAAGTTCTTTGTAGAGCTGTCTTAAATTTTCAATGATCTAATTCTTGTGAATAATTGTTTGTTAATAATTATTAGGGCGACCAACTGTTCCAGTTTGCTCAGAATAGTCCTGGTGTATGCCTGGGGTCCCAGGATAATAGTTAGTAACATCCACTTTCTCTCTCAAAAGCATTCTGGTTTAGATGCTAAATTATATGGTCACTATTAATCACGTAAAACAGTACTTTGCCATAACAATGACAGTAGATATATAACAACTATATACTGTATAGTTAATATATTAACTATATATTAAATAATGACAGAACTGGGTATGGTGGCGCATACTTGTAATCCCAGTACTTGGGAGGCTGACACCAGAGGATCCAGGGTTTGTGGCCAGCTTCAGCTGCTTAGTGAGGCCCTCTGCAACTTAGTGAGACCCTGTTTCAAAATAAAGAATAAAAAAATAGGACTGGGGGTGAAGCTTGGAGGTAGAATGCCTCTGAGTTCCATCCCCCATACCACAAAATAATAATAATAATAATAATAATAATAATAATAATAATAATAATAATGACAGTTTTCTGTTAAGATTTTTTTTTGGTACTAGGGATTGAGCCCAGGGGCATTCTACCTCCAAGATGCAGCCTTAGCCTTTTTCATTTTTTACCTCCAAGATACATCCTCAGCTTTTTTCATTTTTCAGCTAGGTTGCTGAGAGCCTTACTATGATGAGACCGTCCTTGAACCTGCGCTCGCCCTGTTTCAGCCTCCCAAGTACTGCCATTACAGTTGTGCACCACTACCCCGGGTTTCTGTTAAGATTTTAAGTGTACCTCGCATTCATCCTAGAAATTTCCCTTCTATGAATGTATGCTTCAGAAATTATCTTGTGATGAGCAGAAGACACATGAACAAACACACGAGAATGCTTGGTGAAAACTGGAAAAGATTTGAGTGTTATCAATAGGAAATTAGTTAAATACAGTGAAATCCCATGTAACTATTATCAAAGAAGGTGGTTGATCTATATGAGTTGATATGGTAAAATGCTCAAGACATTTTTAAATGAAAAAAGCAAACCATAGTCAGGTGTAGTGGTGCCACCACACCTGTAATCCCAGTATTTGAGAGACTGAGACAGGAGGATGGCAGATTTGAGGCCTGTCTCAGCAATGCAGTGAGACTCTCAGCAACTTAGAAAGACCCTTTTCAAAATAAAAAGGGCTGGGGGTGTAGCTCAGAGGTAGGATGCTCCTGAGTTCATTCCTCAGTAACACACACACACACACACACACACACGCAAGTCGTGGGATTATTCATATATGGCAGTGTTTGCTATGGCTGGTTCCAGGAAACCTTTAACTCCTCCCATAACCCTACCAGTTTCCACCCACAAATCAGTATCAACCCAAATACTACCTGCTTACTATGAGAATGCAGCTTCTCCCCCAGCCTTCCCAGCTCACCAGATTGCTTCCCCTGAGCCTCTCTGATATAGAAATCCTGGAGATGCTGGGAGCTATGATACCCTGTTCTGCAATATGAATATTGGAAGAAGATTCACGAAGCTGTTGCCTGTGATTACTTCTGGGGAGTGAGATTGCCTTCTGTACTTTAATTCCAATCCATAAGCGTATGTCTCTCATAATTTTAAAAATTAGTCTTAAAAAATACATGTATAGTCGGTTTGCTATATATAAAATTGCATATTTTAGGTGTCTATCAAGGACAGCTGGGAAACCTTTATTTAGAGGGAAAGAATAAAGGGCCAGATCTCTGGTATTTTTCCTGTAAATGCGCTGTGGAGTGGATGTGGCGTGTTCTGTAGTTACCTCCCAATTATCAGGCTAATTGAGGAAGAAAGGGCTAGCTCGAGGACATAAAGTCGAAACGGGGCTTTTTGTTTCCAACTTTTTCATAACCATTTAAAGCAAATCAGTTAAACAGATACATTAATCGTTTCCTCTGAATCTCTTTGGAACTAGATTATAAAACATAAACCAACTACTTAAAAAGGATTGGCTTTCACCTTTTTTTTTTTTTCTCCTTTCATTTCTCTGATTTGGCTCCTAGAACAAGTGTAAATCCAAAAGACTAGCAGCAGAGGAATGAAGATTTGGAGAAGCTTAACTGTGCGAGAAATCGGCGGGTCAGATCGCACTGTTTCCTTTCTCAAGGGCTTCAGAACGCTGCTTTCACTTCATTCTGATCTTAAAGTTGAATGAAAAACAAAACCAAAACGGGGGAAAAAAAGCTGATCAAAAATATAAAAATCTAAGCCGGGCATGGTGGTGCATGCCCAGTACTTTGGGAGCCTGAGACAGGAGGATCACAGGTTTGAGAGCAGCCTCAGCAACTTAGTGAGGGAGGCCCTCAGCAACTTAGCGAGACCTTGTTTCAAAATTAAGATGTGAAATAGGGCTGGGGAGATAGCTCAGAGGTAGAATGCCCCTGAGTTCAACCCCCAGTACCATAAATAACAACAACAACAACAACAATAATAATAATAATAATAATAATAATAATAATAATAATAATAAATTAAAAACTAGAGTTCAGGACTCTCCTCAGATACACAAGTCGTAGTCTCCTACATCTCCCATCCTGGCTTGCACCTCCCGTGCCCAACTGGTTAACTAATTATCCTTGAACACACCACTCTGGGGTTTCCTCCTCCCCCACTCACACCTCTCAGCCACCCCCTCTCTAGCCCCCTAGTTAGTCCCACTTTCACCTCAGTCCTGACCTGAGGACTTGAGGACTTTCTCATCTGTGTTCTTCTGTACTCTAGGACTTCATTTACCTTGCTAGTTTACTTTGTCATCCATACCAATGCCATCCCTAACTAGATTATAACTTCCTTCAGAGGAGGGACTGAGCCTTACTCATATATGAAGCATCAATGCCTGGCACAATACTCGGCACATAGTAGGTCCTGATAAATTTTGTTTACACAAAACACATGCCTGGAATCCTAGTACTTGGGCGGCTCAGATAGAAGGATCACAGGTTTGAGGACAGCCTCAGTAAGTAGCGAAACTCTCAGTAACCTAGCACCTTTTGAAGAGCCTTTTGTAAACGCTTTTACCTGACAGTTTCCTTAACCTTTTCCCTGGGAAATTGGAGTGGATCTTTGGAATCAATGGCATGAGACAATATGTGTCCTGCACACACCTATTGTTTTGTTGTTGTATGCTCTTAGCTGTGTACAACGCTCTGGATAAGGTGGCTTAGGAGACGCAGTGACTCATGTCATTTTCTCCGTAACCAGGGTGACCTAGGGCGCTTCCGGCCGGGAGGAAATTGGTTTCTCGCACTCCCGGCTCTGTAGCTCCAACTGAGATGAGTCTGGGCACCATCTCGGCATCCATCAACATGACTGAATTAGTTGCCGCTCCATCTGATATTAATAGTGATGGCGCCTGGCTACAGGAAACCTCCCTGCTTGGCTAAAAGAGGTTGTGACCTACTTGCACATGGATTTCATGGGAGCGTGAAAATCTGCATTTGACTATAGCTTTAACATTGCCGGAGACACAGTAACATGAACCGGGCAGCCTCTTTTAAAAAGCTATTAGCTATTCAAATGTTGTGAGTTGAATGTGTATTGGCTCCGTTTCTAACTGACATCTCCTGGGGAAGTTGATCCTTGGGGGTGGGGAATGGAAGAATATATGGGAAGTATGAGAGAGAGAGAGAGAGAGAGAGAGAGAGAGAGAGAGAGAGAGAGAGAGAGAGAGAAATCTGGAGGCAGAGGAATTGGCTACTGAAGACACAGATCTGGCACTGCAGAGGGAAGGCTGAGCACTTGGAGAATGAGGAGAGTGGTAGAGAAGTGTTTAGAAAAGAATTTCGAAAAACAGATTCAGAAGAGCCCTCTGCTGTGGATAAAGTGCTCCCTTGCTGTACTTGTGATCTCCTAGTTTAGTAAGTTGAAGAATGGTAAGGTGATCTAAGGTGGAACCTGCAGGGAGCTCTAGGGCTGGTAAAGACAGGCAAGAGGGATGAAATTGTCAGGGCCTAATGGTTTCCAACAGAGCATCGTTGTTTTTTATTATTATTATTTTCATTTTAAGAAGTGGTACACAGGCAGAAAACTTGGAAAGCATAAAAAAGCAACAAAAGCAGAAGTCATTCCATCCCCCTCCTGCCCCCCGATAATATCTTTACTGTTTGGGGCCCCTGGTCCTTTGTCTATGTTCCTACATGCGCAGACCTTTCTTAGAATGTAAACTACGTGTAGCTGCACACACGGTGCTCCAGCCCGGGCACAGTATACTTTGAGAGTGCTGCTGCTCTGGCTGTGAGCAATTCAGTCTCTCTCTCTCTCTCTCTCTCCCCCTCTGTGTTTCTGACCTTCCCGCCCCAGCTGCCTCCCAGACTGCAAGAGGCTGAGCCCATGGAGACCGACTGCTGGGGACTGACCCAGGCACCTCTTATTTGTTGGCAGGGTAAAGGACTCTGCTGAGAGGAAAGGTGGGCTTCAGCTTCCTACAGTACTTTGCATATATTTTCTTTCTCGGTTTAAGAGGCTTTTAAGTCAGCGTGTAAGATAAAACGAAATAGATTGATTAGTGTAATCTACAGCCTAGCATTCAGGGAGTCCCGTTTGTGAAACTAACCCGTGTAATCGCAGCCTGGGGTAAGAAAGCTGCCCTGCACACAGAGGGGGAAGGCTGAGCTATGCCGAAGGCAGAGGCACACGCACGGAACACACACGGGTGGCCGCCCTCCGCCCCTTCCTCCCATCTCTTGTGCCTCCGGATTTGAGCACTGGCCAAGGGGCCCTTTCTTTCCTTCCCAACTACCACTGCCTACATTTGGTCCTTAGCTCTCACATGGGTTATTGCAAAAGCCTCAGACCTTGTCTTCTGCCTCCCTTCTACTCCCTCTGTATCATTTGCAGTTAAAGGAGCTTTCTGATGTGAATATATCTACCTGTTCCTATTACCTATCACTGTGTAACAAGCTACCCCAGAACATAGTAGTCCAACACAACCACCATTTTATTATCTTCCTGGGAATGTCAGAAGGTAGACAGAGCAGTTTTTATCTAGGGTTCTGGTGACTGGAGTGGCCGGGACCAGAACACCTGGAATCGGCAGGTGTACTCCTCCAGGTGCTGCTTTTCTTGCAGGTCCAGCCCCCTGGTCTGGAAGGCTGAAGAACTGGCTCAGCCGGGACTCCCAACATCATGGCCTCAAGGGAGTCACACTTCCAAGGTGGCTGGCTCGGTGCTTCCAAGTTTCTGTTCTCAGGTAGCAATGCGAAAGCCTCACGCTCTCTTATGACGCTGCCTCAGAAGTCACAAGGTTTGTTTCTACTGTATTCACTGGTCACACCAGTCACCAACCTGCCTTGATTCCAGGAAAGGGAACATAAATTCCACTTAGAATGGCCTGTGTGTCTACCTAGCTGGCCAGCTATCTTCAAGATTTGTGTAAACATAAAAGACAATGTTGAAGGATACACACCAAGCGTCCATTGTTGACAAGAGAGATGGAGACATTCACTCTTTAATCTCTATACTTCCAAAGAAGGAAGCAATAAACAAAAAACTCATGGAATTAGAGATGATTTTCAGTCTATTTATTTATTTATTTATTTTTGCGGTACTGGGGATGGAACCTGGGGCATTCTACCTCCAAGCTACAGCCCCAGCCCTATTTTTTTTTTATTCTTTATTTGGAAACAGGGTCTCACTAAGTTGCGGAGGGCCTCACTAAGCAGCTGAGGCTGGCCTCAAATCTAGATCCTCCGGTCTCAGCCTCCCAAATGCTGGGATGACAAGCGTGCGCCACCACACCCGGCGATTTTCAGTCTTTTTAAAGAAAATTTCAACTTCCATTTTCTAACATCCTCAAAATCTAAGAATATTATGGTAGGTCCAAGTTGGCACATTAAAAAAAAATACAAAATAGCCATATACAGGGCATGCCAAGAGACTGTGAGTGGCATGGGCTCATCAACCTAAGCCTACTGTAACCCAGCTTCAGGCCATGGAGACAGGCCAAAAAAATCCTTCGAGAGTCTTCATAGGGAGTGGCCCTGGTGCTCTGTTTTGCGGCGCACCCCGCCCTACCATGATCATTGCCCCTTACCTTAAACCAAGGGAGGGGGCTTCACAGGAATCATGTGGACAACTAGACCGGTGCCTCTTGGAACTTGGGGCCAGTGACTGATAGTCACCAGAAGAGCCTAACAGTGAAAAGCTGGGGCAGAATAAAGAGAGGACGCAGTGTCACAGAGCTGCGCCTTCACTCACGGGTGTGCCACAGAAGGAGGGGACCCATCGCAAGCCATGTTGGAAGCAACAGCATCCAGGAGAACCACCTGGAGGGAGGAGCGAGGTGGCAGAAGGGCCAGGGTCCCTCGTGGGAGGCTTTGTAAGGTGTAAATGCCACACCACATGACAACCGTGTGAGTCACGTCAGCCTGCTCCTACACGCTCCCCAAGGGCCTGACTACGGAAAGAGCAGCTCGTGGGTAGAAGAGGAAGAGAGAAAAGAGCAGGCCAGGCTCCCCTCCGTCACAGCAGGGCTCCAGGACAGAAGCAAGCCTCACTGGAGGGATGACAGGCCTTTCTAAAATGAACAAAACACTGCAGGTGTAATATTAGACTGCACGCTTCTGCTGCGGGCACGTGAGAGCCTCCTAGGACTGAATGGAGTCAGAGAACTAAGGATTTCATTCTAGAATGGATTTTTCTAGAGCAGGAGAAAGAATTTTTTTAAAAGTCCTTCTTCCTAGAGCGCTATGGGTCCAATCACAGTGAAGAATCCTGAGCCGGGCGTGGTGGCGCACTCTTGTAATCCCAGCATTTGGGAGGCTGAGACCAGAGGATCCTGGTTCGCAGCCAGCCTCGGCTGCTTAGTGAGCCACTCCACAACTTAGTGAGACCTTGTTTCAAAATAAAGAATAAAAAATAAGAACCTTGTTCTACATTCTGTGCTTTTCCAAATTTTGTTTGGAACATATATTATCTATTGGTTGGTTGATTGGTGGTATTGGGGATTGAACCCAGGGCATTCTACCTCTGAGCTACACCCCCAGCCCTACTTTATTCTGTGTGTGTTTGTGTGTGTGTGTGTGTGTGTGTGTGTGTGTGTGTGTGTGTTAGTGGGGATTAAATACAGGAGCATTCTATTTCTGAGCTACATCCCAGTCCTATTTTATTTTTATTTTGAAACAGGGTCTTTCTAGGTCGCTGAGAGTCTTACTAAATTGCTGAGGCCGGTCTTGAACCTGCAATCCTCCTGTCTCAGCCTCCCAAGTACCAGGATTATAAGTGTGCTTATTTGTTATTTTTTAAGTCCACATCGAATCACATCTTTTCTGTGCTTAAAACCTTTCAATGCCTTTGTGCTGCCCTTATGATCAAAACTAATTTTAAAGCATGGCTTGGACGTTCATCTTGATCTAGCCCCTGCCCACCTCTCTAGCCTCCTCTGCCAGCCTCCCCTCAGCCACGAAGATGCTGTATTCCAGCTGTGTAGCCACTACGGCTCCAAATCCATCATGGTTTCCCACATCTCTCTTCTGCTCAGGTGGTTATTCTGACTTGAAATATCTGGATATCCTGCACCCTCGTCGCTTGTTGGAAGGACTGGCACCACACCTGCAGGCCAAGCCTCAATCAGGGAGCTCCTGTGGGTTAGAGATTGGACTTTCCAGTTGCTAGTTTCTGCCTGTAACCAGGTAACGCCCTAGACGCTCTGCTTTTAATCCTATGAACACACCAACACACAAATGATGGCTGGTGCTCAGTCAATGTTTAGTAAGCAAAGAAAACCAGAAAAGGCCAGGAAGCACAGCCTCTGATCATCTGGTATTACTGGAGTGCATCTTCTGCTCAGCTGCAGGCCTGACCACTGACCTGCCCCGACAGCGGCCACTTCTACTTGAACCAGACCTTGGAATCTTTAAGGCCCTGTCCTTGGTACAGATGGTTGCTTTGTTCTAATTCAGTTTCAGTAAAATTGCTTTTTAGGTTTTTGACTTGTTGGTCTTTTACCCGAATCCTGCTCCTCACTGAGAGAATCTGACCATACCTGGGATGCTGGGCCTGGGAATCTCTTGGATGAGAGCAAAGTATCTAGGAGTCACGGATGTCAAGAAAGTCGGATCATACTGAGTTTTGGTAACTGATGATTTTGCTTAGAAGTTCAGGCCACCTTTGTATAGCACTCTTTTTAAGCTAATAAAACACGTTAGTGTTTCTTTGTTTTGCTTTATTTTATTTGTTTTGTTTGGCAGCAAGCCATTACTTCGTTATTAAACAGAAGATTGTTACCTAGTCAGAAAAAGATGCTGACGTTGCTGTATACTTTAGGTCTTACTCAATGTAGTCCTGCCTCTCGGTACCCTGTTAATATGAAAAGGCAGTCATAGGGTTCTCAGATGGGGAGGAGGATAATCCTTCATGTGTGTGAACTTCTTAAGATTTACAGGTATTCTGGAGTTTAAGAAATACATTATATTAAGCTGGGCATGGTGGTGTAAACCTGTAATCCCAGAGGCTGAGGCAGGAGGATCACAAATTCGAAGCCATCCTGGGCAACTTTATCAAGAGCTTGTCTTGAAATAAAAAATAAATAAATAAATAAAAGTGGTTAATGGTGTAGCTCAGTGGTAGAATGCACCTGGGTTCAATCCTTAGTATCACAGCAACACAAAACCATTATATGATCTGAATTGCACGAAACATATAAAGTGTCATCATGATTTTAAAGATGCTATGGATGAAGAAAGCAAGAACCAGTGAGGATGGGTGTTTTGTCTGATACTAGAGAGTGAATTCTTGCCAGGTCCAGGACTCTGCTAATCCTGCGTTAGCTTTCTCTATCTTGGTTAGTGTGTGTCGATATGATAAGATCACTCATAACTGACTACGTAGCTGCTTGCGGTTAAGAGTTCAGAGTAAAATCAACAGTGGCCATATCTCCAAGGTGACTGTTTCCAAACCCTCCAGGAGGCATCTGGGCCCCCATGAAGTTTCTAAGAAAGGAAAAACTCTATCAAAAATTGGCTTAATGTCTTGTTTTTCTTGAAGCCCACACAGTGTTTGGTTCAAGTCATTCAGGATGAATTTAAAAGCATGCCCTGTATCTTTAGTGAATAATCACATCCCTTTTCTTTCCCTTGGCAGCAGAACATGGCCCACGACTTATTGGAAAGAGAGTTATACCTCCTTAGAGGGCTACTTCTAGCCTGTCCCCTGTGATAAATTTGCAGGACAACTTAGGGAGGTTTTCCATTATGGAGACTTTGACATTAGTTCATTTACTTTAGTTATGCATTCTTGTTTTAATTTGAAGATCAAACACATTTCTTCTGAATAAATGGAACAACAGACATGGCTTGATAAATATAATGGGTAGGATTTAAATCCCTGTTTTGACAATTTCCTCTGTGAATGAATGTGTGTGTGTGTGTGTGTGTGTGTGTGTGTGTGTGTGTGTGTGTGTGTTTTGCTGGGGATTGAACCCAGGGGCATTCTACCTCTGGGGTACACCCCCAGCTCTATTTTATTTTATTTTGAAACAGGGCCTCGCTAAGTTGCTGAGGCCAGCTGTGAACCTGTGATCCTCCTGTCTCAGCCTCCCAAGTACTGGGATTACAGGAGTGCACCACCATGCCTGGCTTGTTTTGACAATGACCTCGGGCAGGTGACTTAAAACCCCTCATCTAGCCGGTCGTGGTGGTGCATGCTTGTAATCCCAGCATTTGTGAGGCTGAGACCGGAGGATCCGGGTTTGCGGCCAGCCTCAGCTACCTAGTGAGGAACTCCGCAACTTAGTGAGATCCTGTTTCAAAATAAAGAATAAAAAATAGGGCTGGGAGTGTAGCTTGGAGGTAGCATGAGTTCAATCCCCAGTACCACAAAAAAAAACCACAAAAAACACCTCATCTAACATTCAAAGGGGTTGTAAAAATTTCTCACTGCCAGTGTCTATTCCCCTATTCTCCCCTATTCTTCCAGCTGGGGACCCTTCTCCCTTATTCTCTATTCCTCTGGCCCAACTGGGGCTCCATCTAGGAATACAAAGCATGACCCAGGACAGGCCCCTCAAAGCCCCGGGCCCTGAGGCCAGTTCAGAGCTGAGCACATGACCCCCGTTACAAAGGATCTGAGTCCTCCGGAGAAAGGGGCGTCGCTCGGTCTTTCCTGTTGAAATAGACACTGGAAGAGTGTCTACCTGGAGCAGCTCCAGCCGCCTGCCCCGCAGGTGACCTGAGGACAAAGCCAGCACATGAAGGAAGGTGGAACCCAGCCAGGGGATGAGGGAGACCAGGCTCCGTTCAGTGGCCCTGCTTCAGTCCAGTCGTCTCTAAGGCCAGGGCGCCCTGGTTTATTGTGAGCCAGGAAATACCTTTTTGCATATACCTCTTTTCAGATCAATGAAGAGAATCCTAGATGATATGTTACCTAAATGTGAGAATTAAAGAAAATAATGTAAAGTGCTTAGCAAGGTACCTGGTATAGTAAGTGCGCAATAAAGGTTACCTTGATGGTGTTTCTGATTGAGTTTAGTTCAGAAGAGAGGGGACTCCATGTGTATTTTGAATATCGAGAGACTTTTTCTAGGCATGGTGAAGGCCAGTCTTATGGCAGGTTGAATTCTGGGAAGTATAATATTATAGATTCCAAGAAGACTTTCCTACTCCCTGCCCCCCAAATACCCCCTCTTTGTCAAAAATAGTCATTCAGCCCAGCATGATGGTGCACACCTGGAAGCCCAGTACTTGGGAGGCTGAGGCAGGAGGATCACAGGTTCAAAGTTCGACTCAGCAACTTAGTGATACTCTCAGCAACCTAGCAAGACCCTGTTTCAAAATAGAAAATAGAATAGGGCTGGTGGTATAGCTCAGAGGTAGAATGCCCTGGGTTTAATACCCAGTAACACACACACACACACACACAAACACATACACACATACACACACACACACACACACACACACACACACGTCCCTTTAAGACCCATTTTATTTTTCTTTCTTTCCTTCTTGCTTTTTAATACTGGGGATTGAACCCAGTAGCGTTCTACATCTGAGCTATACCCCAGTCCTTTTTTATTATGAAACAGGGTCTCACTACATTGCAGAGGACCTCTCTAAATTACTAAGGCTGGCCGTGAACCTGTGACCCCCCTGTCTCAGCATCCCAAGTACTGGGATTACTGGCCTGCGCCACCACACCTAACTCCTTTAAGATCTTTAAGAAGAAGTTCCTTCTTTAGGCACAGCATGTGAAGGAGCTCATTAGTTCCACTCCTGGAGGCAGGCTTTGATAGTGGCTTCTGGGGACAGCAGAGTCCACCGGGTGCCCTGGTGATGAGGTAGAATAGGAGGAATAAAAGTTAGGTAGGAAGGAGACACTGGGAGGAAAGGAAAAAAATAATTTTGAAATCTGGAGAGTTTTAAGCTAACTCCACCCCTTGGAAGTTTCTTAGGAGGTCCCACACCCTAATCCCCTGAAGCCCTGCCCCCACCTGAGATTCAGGGCCAAGGACACCTGAGATTCACGGCCAAGGTCAGATCCATCTTGAAACCTGAGGAAGAGGAGGATCCAACTTTTCCTGTGCCCACCCTCTTTTGGACGACCACCTATACCTGCGTTCCAGACTTCTAGGCCAACCCCCTCAGATATAAGGACTAAGGAGGCAAGGACTCTCTCTCTTGCCCTCCTGCTCCGGGACTCAGAAGATCTCCGCTTACCTGTTTCCCTGAGTTTCCTAAATAAAGACCTGCCTTTTGTTCCTGATTGGCACATGTTAAAATTCTTTTTATCACGGAGGCTAAGGACCCACGAGTGGGACCGTGTTATCCTAGGACACTGGGAGTCAAAGGGGGCACCACCACGCCCAGAGGAGCCTGGAACTCCAGCAAGCGGCTGCTCGGTTCCATGCTAACCATTCTGACAAGGCACCTTCAAGTAGTCCCAAGCCGAGATTTTAGAAGGCATGTCATATTTTGGAATCTTTAAGAAGGATTCTTGGCTAAATTCAGCCAACAAACCTTTGTTTAAAAAGCACAGTCTGTAACCCAGTCCTCCTCTTCTGCCCAGACAGCCATCGGGTCCTGCTCCTAGCTGCAGAAGTTCTACAGGAATCCAGGACCACGAGGAACATGGTGGCCCGGGGGAGCAGCCCCGTGGTGGGGCGAGGGGAGGCCGCAGTGGCCAGAGAACCAAACCTTCCCTCTCGGTGCGTGCAAGGTGGGTACCTGGGGCCCAGCCATCCTCGGCCTATGGAGGAGATAGATGGCTAGAGACAAAGAACGGAGAGGCTGCCTGCACTGAGTGCACAGGAAATATTTTAAGGTTCTGTCAGAACAAGGACACGTGAGCCCCTGGGTAAGGACCTGAGTCATATTTCAAAGAAAGAAGGTGGAGCTTCCTGGAAGGCACAGAGTAAACAACTTCAGAAGTTTAACCCTAGAGATTGCCATGTCTTTCCCTTTTCCTGCCTTCCATCTTTCTTTTTCCTTTTTTTTTTTTTATTACTTGTAGCCATCTTCTTTTTCTCTCTCCTCTTCCTCCTCCTCTTCTTCTTCCTCCTCTTCCTCCTTCTCCTCCTCCTCCTCCTCTCCTCCTTCTCTTCTGCTTCCTTGTTTTGGGGGTGCTAGACATTAGACCCAAGGATGCTCTACCACTGAGCTATACCTCCAGCCCTGTTATTAAAAAAAAAAAAATTAAAATTTGAAACAGATCTCTCTAAGTTACTGGTATGCCAGCCTTACACCTACAATCCTCCCTTCTCAGCCTCCCAAGTACTTGGATTACTGGCATGTGCCACCATGCCAGGCCCTCGTCCTCTTTTTCAATATACCTACCACCCTCCACTACCCACCAAAGTGCCATTGTGTTGATACAAGTCGTTTCCACCTCCAGATCTCATTCTGTGTCCACGCAGACATTTGTGACTTCTTTTCATTCACTAGCCGCTAGCCAATACCTGTCAGGGAGCACGATACCAAAGATGTGTACCGCCCTGCTTGGCTCAAATGGTTCGAAGCCACTGTCAGCTCGGTCAGGACACAGAGCTCGAAAGATGGTAGAAAACCACTTTCTGAGCCAGGGGACTGATGCGCATGGACCGTTTACAAGAATTTAGGTCCCCCAAAGGGCATAAGCTATCTGCACATTGATGTTATTGAAGGCTAAGTAACTGCCACTAAAATTATGTTGGATTTGCTTCCCACACTTTGGGATAATTGCATTCTAACGTTTTATCATTTTTCCACTTAATAGTCTTCCACTCTTTGCCCCTCTATCTTGCTGCTTCTGTTGGAATAAATTTTCTGTACACATCCCCCAATTAATAGTATCCCCAATCAAATCTCTATATGACATACCTAGGGTAAATTGTCTGACGGTGAGAAAATGTATGCGAGATATTCCGAAGTGAAAGAGAATTATTTATCCCAGATACCATGGGGAAGAATATTATGAAACTAAACATTAAATTAGGATATTTTGGCTTCCTGAAAATCACATTGATGTAAGACAGCTTTTTACATCAATTCCTAAGCAGGCCAAACCCACTACTTAGAAATGCTGTTATATACTAAGGAATATTTTAACCAACTCCATGATGAAAATAATGATTTTAGTGGAAGTGTGAGCAGTGGCAATTTGGCTGAGGGCTCAAAGTAGCAGCACACCAAGCTGGGCGTGTTGGCCTACACCTGTAATCCCAGTACTTGGGAGGCTGAGACAGGAAGACTGCAGTTTTGAGGACAGCCTCAGCAACTTAGAAAGACTCTTGTTAGATCTCAAACCTAGTGAGACCCTGTTTAAAACAAAATAAGAGTGGGGGTGTAACTCAAAGCAACTACAATGTTCCCGGCATTATCTGGACTAGGAAGGATCAAAGGGGACCCTGATTTAGAGGGTTAAGAATGGTTTTACCAAGCTGGAGAATCAAGGATGGCTCTGAGCTTCTGGTTTGGTTGACAAGAAATCTGCCATAAATTCTGGCTTTGCCACAAGTTACTTGAGTGATCCTAGGCTAGTTTCCTCATTTCAAGAGGGTCCCATTAAAAACAGGATAGTTGTGCTGGGCGCAGTGGTACACACCTGTAATCCTAGTACTAGGGAGGCTGTGACAGGAGGATCACAGGTTTGAGGATAACCTCTGCAACTTAGTGAGACTCTGTTTCAAATTTTAAAAAATAAATAAAATTGATTGGGGGTGTAGTTCAGAGGTAGTATGCCCCTGGGTTCAATCTCCAGTACCAAAAAAAAATATTAATAATAAGTTGTTAGACTCATTTCTCTTGACAGCTCAAACTCCAGGAGAATTTTTTTTTATGCTTAGAGGACTAAAAGGGGACCATTCTGCCCTGCCCCCTGCCCTAGAAAAATCCTCTTCCTTGACCGGAGCCTTGGATTTATTTATGCAGAACTGGGTGGAGGGTGACTTTGAGCTTTGGTCTGCATTTTCAGTTTAAACTGAAAACAATTTAAGAAGTGGGGCAGAAAATTCAGTGATGCATAGTGACGACCAAGTATGTGAATTAAAACCAGAAAAACATCATTTCCTTAGACTCTCAGGAGTTGGTGTTTTTGGTTTTGGTACTGGGGATTGAACCTAGGGACATTCTGCCCCAAGCTCTACTTGATTTTTTTTTTTTTTTTAATTTTGAGACAAGGTCTTGCTAAGTTGTTGAGTCTCCGTGTGTTGCTGGGAGTCTTGCTAAGTTGCTGAGGCTGTCCTTAAACCTGCAATCCTCCTGGCTCAGCCCCCCATGTACTGAGATCGCAGGAGTGCACCACCAGGCCCAGCTCCAGAGTTGTTCTTTAGTGCCTTTCTCATGCAAAGCCTTGTCCACATCCCTTTGGGTTCCCTACTGCACGCAGAGGTCTTTATCATACAGGTCCGCCCACTGCAAAGGGGAGCCATTGGTCCATTGGCACTCGGACAAATCTTGTTCCTGCTTCACAAGGGTAGGAAAACAGAAGAGGTGGAAGAGATGCTCTTGTCCTGAGGGGGATGATGCAAACCAGCCGTAAAGCCCAGAGGCTGTTGCCAGGATACATGGCTGCCAGGTGGCAGAGGTCACAGAGCCAGGGAGAAAGGGTTTCACAAGTGACTAATTAGTTTTGTTCTCTTTGTCCTTACGGAAGGATCGCCTCTGGTTCCCCCAGACTTACCACGCTTCAAATACTTAACCTCTCTCAGTCTTACAACACATTTCATATTAGTTTCTCCCATGATCTCATTTGGTGGGGGAGGGGCCAGGCCCTTCCCTCTACTCAGGGCAACTCTGAAGCCCCCCCTCCCCCCCAGGCCTGGAACTCCCCATGGGATCAGCTGAAACCCGGCTGCAAGCGCCTCATAATTCAACATCTCCCTCGGCTACTGGCGTTTCACACACACCCCTAGAGGTGCTGTTTTTGCTGGTGCTCCCCAATAAAATTCTTGCACGTGTTGAAGAAAAACCAGAGCTAGACAGTAATTAGAGGGGTAAAGACAAGCTGGGCTTTGTGGTGCACGACTGTAATCCCAGGACTTGGGCTGAAACAGGAGGATTGCAGGTTTAAGGACAGCCTCAACAACTTAGGCCCTTAGCAACTTGGCGAAACCATAAAAAATAAAATAGGGCTGGGGGTAGCCTCTGGATTGCACTAGGGGTAGAATACCTCTGGGTTCAACCTCCAGTACCAAAATAAATAAATAAAGTGGTAAAGACGGATTTTATTCAGGAACTATTGTAATGGAGGGAGAAAGGTCTCAGAAGAGAGCTGGGCTCAGTTCGGAATACACCAGGACACACGAGGATTCCTAGCCAAGGAGCAGGGTGAGGGCTCAGTGGATAGAAAACTACTCAGATGAAAAATCAGGGGGTGGGGAATCCTGGAGAAACTAGCTCGATGGAATTCTTGATGAAAAACCAAACCAGGGTGAGAAGAGATCACATTTGATCAGCTACTGAGAGTGGTGGATTGAGGGTGACTTACAGGATTCTTGCTAAACCTGGGGGAGGCAGGCCTGAGAAGAAAGGAGACGGAAGCCTACGCTCCATTCCTAGTGGAAAAGAGAGCACAGGGAACCTGCCTCAGTCTTGTCCAGGAGAGAGACTTTGTCACATACAAATTTCTGTTGGTCTCGTAGGGCTCCTAGGGAACCTGACCTATGATGCTACCTAGAGTCATGAGTCAGCTCCACCTCCCAGGATGCACTGCTCACACAAGCATCTGTCTATTCTTTTTTTTTTGGCGGTACTGGGGATTGAACTCAGGCGCATTCTACCTCTGAGCTATACCCCCAACCCTATTTTTTTATTCTTTATTTTGAAACCGAGTCTCACTAAGTTGTGGAGTGCCTCACTAGGTAGCTGAGGCTGGCCGCGAACCCGGATCCTCCGGTCTCAGCCTCCCGAATGCTGGGATTACAAGCGTGCGCCACCACACTCGGCGCATCTGTCTATTCTTATGTCATTTTATTATGTTTAAAAAGGTAATTTAGCCAGGTGTGGTGGTGCACGCCTGTAATCCCAGTACTTGGGAAGCTAAGACAGGAGGATCACAGATTGGAGGCCAGTCTCAGCAATTGCATTTACCTAGCATGTGTGAGACTCTGGGTTCAATACCCAGTACAAAAAAAAAAAAAAAAAGGCAAAAGATTCCTTCAGCAAAAATCTTGTAGAAAGATACTCAACAGTCAGGTTTGGTAGTGCATGCCTGCAATGCCAGTACTTGGGAGGCTGAGACAGGAGGATCATAGGTTGGGGGCCTCGGCAATTTAGCGAGGCCCTCAGCAACTTAGTGAGACCCTGTTTCATAATAAAGAATACATAAAATAGGGCTGCGGGTGTGGGTCAGAGGTAGAATGCCCATGGGTTCAATCCCCAGTACAAAAATCAAAAAACAAAACACATGCCCATGGCTCAAGGCTGAGTTCAAGTATGTTCTCCATAAAGTTGTATCCCACTCCTCCTTCACACCATTTGGGGCCACTCCTGACAGATCTTATTATGCTGACACAGCACCAAGTTTCAAGATAGACGCCCTTCTCAGGTTCTCAGGTTCGGAGACTGAGTCCAGGAACTGATGACCTGAGGTCCCTGAGTTTTGGGAAGCAAGCGGTAGAAGTTGAGATAGAGAGGGATTTTATTATTATTATTATTATTTGTGTGTGTGTGTGTGTGTGTGTGTGTGTGTGTGTGTGTTGTACTAGGGATTAAACCTAGGAGGATTCTACCTCCAAGCTACACCCTCAACCCGAGTTTTGTTTTGTTTTAAAACAGGGTCTCACTAGATTGCTGAGAGTTTCTCTACGTTGTTGAGGCTGGCCTTGAACCTGCGAGCCTCCTGTGTCAGCATCTCAAATACTGGGATTACAGGTGTGCACCATGACACCTGGCTGAGAGGGATTTATTCTAAAGTGCCCCAGAATCTATTTAGTTTCTGAGCTTAGGTAGCGGAAGGTCTGCTGGTGAGTTCAATTATGAGACTAATACAGGTGTGTGTGTATGTGTGTGTGTGTGTGTGTGCCTGCATGTGTGCCATCTAGTTGTTAACTAAAATGTGGACAAAAAATCCAGAAAGTGTGCCACCCTCCTGAACCCAAGGACATTCTACCTCTGAGCTACATCTCCAGCACTATTTTTTTTTCTAAACAGGGTCTCACTAAGTTGCTGAGGGTCTTGCTAAATTCTTGAGGCTGGTCTTGAATCTGCAGTCCTCCAGGCACAGCCTCCCAAGTGCTGGGATTATAGCTAGGCCTGCGCCACCATACCCGGCTTATCTGACTAATCTTCATGTTTCCACAGGTCCTAATGTAGTGCTTTCCGTGTGCTGGGTCCTCAATCTTGGTTGAATGAATAAGTTATAAACATCCAGCCTTCCCTCTCCACTGCTATGCTTTGTTCCTACTAAACTTTACTGTTCCATTAAGATAATTTAAGGTGAAACCAAAAGAATAACTTAAAGAGCTGCCCTTTGTCGTTGAGACCGTTTCCAGTTGCAATTACAATCACGTGCTGTTTCCTTTTCTGACTCTCCTATCAGAGAAAACCTGAATCAATTTCAGGAGATGGAGCCTGCCCTTCCTTGAAATGTTCTGGCTTCTAGTCAAACGGACCTTGCCGGAGCATGTAAAAACGGGCTTTGTCCTTCATACAGCTGAATTCATTTAGACAGCGTACACTTTCGATTTCTTATTACCTTTTAGGAGGCAGAGCATTAGAGAACGTAAAGGTATCATTATGGAATGAGAAGTGCTGAATAAGGAATAGCCGAGCGCTATTCCTCTCCTGGAGGCGCCCAGTGCGTCTGAGATAAGGAGGCCCATTGTGTATTGTACCTGAAACCTGTTTCCAATACGAGGATCACACATACCTTGACCTAAGAAGGAACAATAATAACCTTGCACACACGCTTGGGCCTGGCTGCTTGCTTTTCATCTGTAACTGTTTCTTTACGACGGCTGTCTTTCCCAGACTCCAAAAAAACAAAAGATTGAAAGACTCAGATGATGGCTGGAAAGTCTCCGTTTCTGCATGTTTATGTGTAAATTAGGCAAGCTGGTGGTGTTTAGTAAATATTCACTGAAGAAGTGGGTGAGTGAAGAAACGAAGGCTCCGCCTGTGGGGAGGGATTAGTAGAAACATTTTCCCTGGAGGAGGCAAAGAAACAATGTCTCACTGGGCGTGGTGGCATACATCTATAATCCCAGTACTTGGGAGGCTGAGAAAGAAGGATGGAAGGAAGGGGAGAAAGAGAGAGAGAGAGAGAGAGAGAG
>PVLC010002806.1:89003-108079 GCA_004027655.1 Graphiurus murinus | reverse complement strand
GTAGATCCATCCGTCCTGACACGTGTCTGTGGAGTTGAGGCCGAACTGGATGATGGAGTCCAGGTCCCAGGGCACAGGCAGGTACATGAGGCACGTCAGGAAGCTGCCGTCGGGCGCCCGAGGCAGGGTCAGGTTCAGCTGCTCCGCCTCGGTGAGGTTGGGGCCCACCGCCAGGATCCAGCTGGTGTTGCAGTAGGGCATCTGCTCCGTGAACACAAAGTAGTCGGCAAACATGAAGAAGGAGGACAGGATGTTGGGGAGGAAGCTGAGGGCCACGAGCCTCCGCTGGAACGTGCCGAACTCCCCCACCGCGTCCAGGACGCTGGCAAATTTGTCATCTTTCTTGCTTTCGACGGCTCTCAGCCGGCGTAAGAGCATCTCCAGGGACCAGGACTGGGAAGGCATCGAGGCCTCATGTTGATGGGAGTTCCCGAAGTCACGGAAGCTGTACTCTCCCTTGGAGCCTTTGTCTCCTGACATCTGTTGAAAGAAAAGGTGACACTCAGTCCCCGATGGACGCCAGGTGCCGGCATGGGAGCCGCCGAGCAGAAGGGGGATTCCGGGGCGCCCTCCTTCCCTTCCAAAGATCCTTAGCTAAAATGACGGTATTCGTGATGAAATGCTGTTCATGATCGTGCTAAAAATCTTGGGTTAATAGTAATTTAACAATTTCTCATCAGCTATTAGTTTCTTTACAAGTGGTTGAATTTACGTTTTCCTAAGATTCTTTTTTTTTTTTTTTTTTTTTTTGTGGTGCTGGGGATTGAACTCAGGGGCATTCTACCTCCGAGGTATATCCCCAGCCCTATTTTTTATTCTTTATTTTGAAACAGGGTCTCGATAAGTTGCGGAGTGCCTCACTAGGTAGCTGAGGCTGGCTGCGAACCCAGGTCCTCCGGTCCCAGCCTCCTGAATGCTGGGATTACAAGCATGCGCCACCACGCCCGGCTTCCTAAGATGCTTAATTTTTAATAAAGGTAAAAAGCACAGTGAGTCTCCTAAGTTATATAATGCATGAAAATTTTTATGATTGTAAATATGTAGGCATTTGAGAAATAAAATGAATTATTTTGCCTTAAAAAAAAAAAAAAAGATTCTTAGTTCACATCGATTGTCCTTCCTCGGCTCAACAGTCCCAATGTTCAGCCCAACGAGGACGTTCAATGTTTGAGGAAATGGGAAGCTTTGTTTGGCCAGCATGGCTGAGTTCTAAGGATCTCTCTGTCTCTCTCTGTCTCTCTCCTCCTTCTCCTCTTCCTTCTTCTCCTTCTCCTCTTCCTCCTCCTCCTTCTCCTCTTCCTCCTCCTCGTTTTCTTCCTCTTTCTCTCTCTCTCTCTCTCTCTCTCCCCCTCCCCCCAACAGAGACTTGGCGCACACACAAACACACACACACACACACACACATGCACACACGCACACACTCTCGCACGCACGCTGGCGAGTGCCGAGGCACCAATTGGAATTGCAAAAGTTAGGAGAGAGGTCTCCAGGAAGCCTTCCTTCCAAAAGGAACAGGATCAGCACCAGGAGTGGCCAGGAGCTGAGGCCAAGGTGAGTTTTAGATGACAGACAGTCGGACAGAGCCGAAGTAGAGAGGCAGGAGAGGGGTAGGAGGGATGTAAACCAGAGGAAGAAAGAGGAGGAGGAGGAGGAGGAAAACAAAGAGGAGGAAGAAGAAAGAATAGCTAGCATATGAACTTACCTTTTTTTTTTTTTGGTACTGGGGATTGAACACGGGGACCTTCTACACCCTTTATTATTATTATTACTATTACTATTATTATTATTAATTTTGAGGAAGGGTCTTGCTAAGTTGCTGAGGGTCTCCCTAAGTTGCTAAGGTTGTCCTCAAACCCATGATCCTCCTGCCTCAGTCTCCCAAGTGTGTACCACCACGCCCAGCTTGATGGAACTTTTCAAAGAAGGGAAATGATCTCAGGAGGACAGCCTGAAATGAAATAGCATGCAATCCAGTGATAATCATGTAAGGGAACTCAATTACTGATTGTATTAAATAACAATAATACTGCCAAATTATGGAGTTAACAAAAAAAAATAATAGGATGGGCCACAGCAATGTGTGCGTGAAAGGAGAAAGAGGAGAGACAAACTATTCCATTGCCAATTTTTTGGTGTTTCTCTTGTTCAAGAGGGAACTCAAGACTTTGAACTTACATTTGAGTGACAATTTTTCAGAGATAACCTCTGTCTGGGCGTGGTGGCATACACTTGTAATCCCAGTCCTTGGGAGGCTGAGACAGGAGGATCTGGGTTCACAGCCAGCCTCCACTACTTAGTGAGGCCCTCTGCAACTCAGTGACAGCCTGTTTCAAAATAAAAGAATAAAAAATAGGGCTGAGCGTGTAGCTTGGAGGTAGAATGCCCCTGGGTTCCATCCCTAGTATGGAAGAAAAGAAAGAAAGAAAGAAAGAAAGAAAGAAAGAAAGAAAGAAAGAAAGAAAGAAAGAAAGAAAGAAAGAAAGAAAGAAAGAAAGAAAGGTGGGAAAAAACTCAACAATAAGTGGGAAAATGTAGACAAAAGGGAAAAATAAAAACACCTTCGTCTAGAAGTAGTCAAGGAAGAAGGGGAGGGGGAAGAACCAGAAAAGTGGACTGCAATTGTTGTGATTGTCCAAACGAGTCAAAGTGTATCGATTATCACAAGCGAAACAGATGTGGCTGGATTGAGTTTTTTTAAAAAATCATATTAAAGAGCCCAGCAAGATGGCATCTGAGGAACAGCCTCCACCACCCAGACACCGTGCACCAAACTACCTTCATATGAGCTGGGCAATCCGGGGGAGGGACCATAGTGCCTAAGCCAGCCAGATACCTAAGACATCGCCAGTGTTGGTTACCGCTGAACAAGCCACACAGACACTTTACTGGAGTATCCACTGGAGCCCGGTGCGGTGGCGCACGCTTGTAATCCCAGTACTTGGGAGGCTGAGACCGGAGGATCTGGGTTCAAGGCCAGCCTCAGCTACTTAGTGAGGTCCTCTGCAACTTAGCAAGACCCTGTCTCAAAAATAAAAAGAATAAGCGGGGCGTGGTGGTGCACACTTGTAATCTCAGTACTTGGGAGGCCGAGACTGGAGGATCTGGGTTCACGACCAGCCTCGGATACTTCGTGAGGCCCTCCTCAATTTAATGAGATCCTGTTTCAAAATAAAGAATAAAAAATAGGACTGGGGGTGTAGCTCGGAGGTAGAATGCCCCTGGTTTCCATCCCCAGTACCGCAAGATAAATAAATAAATAAATAAATAAATAAATAAATAAAAATTAAAAAAGAATAAAAAATCAGACTGGGGGTGTAGCTCGGAGGTAAAATGCCCCTGGGTTTAAACCCTAGTACCGCAAAACAAAAAACAACAACAAAAAAATAGTACTGGGAATTAAGCTCAGGGGCATTTTAACTCTGAGCTACACTCCAGGCCTTATTTATTTATTTATTCATTCATTTACTCATTTATTTTGTGGTGCTGGGATTGCACCCAGGGGCATTCCACCTCTGAGCTACATCCCCAGCCCTATTTTATTTCTTTATTTGGAAACAGGGCTTTGCTAAGTTTCGGAGCTGGCTGGGAACCCACGACCCTTCTATCTGAGCTTCCCCAGTCTTATGGCGTGCGCCACCACGCCCGGCTAGAACCAGGGTTCTTCAGATAAATGATTGATTCCAGGCCTGCGGCAGAGAGAGATTGGCTTGGAACACGTGAGGTTGTGAGGAGGTGAGGAAGTGGCCGGGACGGCGGAGGTGTGACCAAGGTACACCAGAGTCCCCAGGGGCCAACCGGGGGGCAATTTTTTTTTTTTTTTTTTTTTTTTGCAGTACAACCTCAGCAATGTAGTGAGACTCTCATCAACCTAGGGAGAACCTGTCTCAAAATACAAATAAAATAGGGCTGGAGGTGTAGCTCAAAGGTAGAATGACACTGAGCTCAATCCCTAGTGCAAAAAACAACAACAACAACAAAAAACACATCAATAATAGGAAGATACATGGAAAATATCAAAAGCCAGGAATGATGGCACATGCCTGTAATTTCAATACTTTGGAGGCTGAGACGGGAGGATTTCAGGTTCATGGCCAGCCTCAACTTTATTTTTTTTTGCGGTACTGAAGATTGAACTCAGGGGCATTCTACCCCCAAGTTATACCCCCAGCCCTATTTTTTTTTTATTCTTTATTTTGAAACAGGGTCTCATTAAGTTGCGGAGGTCCTCACTAAGTAGCTGAGGCTGGCCGCGAACCCAGATCCTCCGGTCTCAGCCTCCCAAATGCGGGGATTACAAGCGTGCGCCACCACGTCTGGAAATTTTAGCAACAAAATAAATAATGACAGTCAGAGAAAATAAACCGCAGAATAGATAGGTGAGAGTCCACACGGGTATAATAACTGCATGAACAATGAACAAATAGGAGAAAAGGGACAGCTCTGGTGACTGTTCGACATTAACACAGGTAGAAAGTACGATGAAAAGCCAGGCGTGGTGGTGCACGCTTGTCATCCCAGGACTTGGGAGGCTGAGACCGGAGGATCGCAGGATTGCAACCAGCATTAGCTACTTAGTGAGGCCCTCTGCAACTGAGTGAGACCTTGTTTCAAATAAAGAATAAAAAATAGGGCTGGGGGTATAGCTCGGAGGTAGCATGCTCCTGGGTTCAATGCCCAGTACCACAAAAAGGAAAGAAAGAAGGAAGGAAGGAAGGAAGGAAGGAAGGAAGGAAGGAAGGAAGGAAGGAAGGAAGGAAGGAAGGAAGGAAGGAAGAAAGAAAGAAAGAAAAAGAAGGCCCGATGAAAGTACAAAATCACCATGTGGCAACGCTCCCCAGTCGTAATTGTTGAGGCAATAATCACCGACGGACATTGAAGCGAGAGGATGAGGGTATAATGAGGGATTAGGAAACAAGTACTTGCACAGTCTTGAAGTATCTTCCCATAAGATAGACACTTCTAATTTACATATTGGGAAACAATCATTTTATTTGTTTGTTTTATGGTACTGGGGATTAAACCCAGGGGCATTCCACCTCTGAGCTACACCCCCAGCCCTATTTTTTATTCTTTATTTTGAAACAGGGTCTCACTAAGTTGCCAAGAGCCTCACTAAGTAGCTGAGGTTGGCCACAAACCCTCGATCCTCCTGTCTCAGCCTCCCAAGTCCTGGGATTACAAGCGTGCGACACCACGCCCAGCTTCTTCTGAAGTAAAAAACAAGTGAAACTAGACATTGTGTAAGTATACCTTACAATAAGCCTACAAGCAAGAATGAAATTCAGGATAATTCTTTCAACAGCAAGAATGAAATTCAGGATAATCAACTGGAAAGGCAGAGGGGTGATTTAGGAGAAGAGGTGGATTTAAGTTACTTGTAACACTCTGGTTCTCAGTTGGTGATGCATTCACAGATATCTATTTTTATTTAAAAAGAAAAAAAAGCATTGTGCCCAAGAATCCTTTCCTAAAACATATATTGTCCTCCTTTCTTTTCTTTTCTTTTTTTTCAGTACTGAGAATTGAACCCAGGGGCATTCTACCTCTGAGCTACATCCCCAGCCCTATTTTTTATTCTTTATTTTGAAGCAGGGTCTCACTAAGTTACAGAGGGCCTCACTAAGTGGCTGAGGCTGGCCGAGAACCCGGATCCTCCTGTCTCAGCCTCCCCAGTACTGGGATGACAAGCGTGCACCACCACGCCGGGCCTCGTGTTTCTTTTCGACCGGAGGGAGGCTGAGCAGCCACCTGGGCAGGCCGGGTGTCCTCTGAAGGGACATTGTTCTACAGCTCTGTTCTCAACTGTCCCACACCTGGGCCTTGCGTTTAGCGGGGACCTGTTCCCTGAGCAGTGTAGGAGACCTATTCCGACATAGTTGAAATAGACTGGGGCATCCCTCTCAAATTCTTCCTCTCATTCCCGCCACACTCCCTTGCAGAATTCTCAGTATTCCAGGCAAATTTCTCCAGAGAGGTCTTTGGAGGAGGGCCTTGCCTGGCTGCAGCGAGCCCAGTGAAGGCACTGAGATAGGGAGCTGCGGGGGGGCCAAGCTGCACGGGCCACATCTGTCCCCAGAGGCCTGGCTCGGAGGAGTGCTCCCGCCTGGCCCTCAGTCCTCACGTGACCCCCACCTGGACGTGGTGCCAAGCTGCTCTGCAAAGCCCCAGCGGGCGGCTAGGATTGCTTTCCGCAGCCACAGTGAGCCCTGCACGCCACTCCTGGACGGGGTGGAGAGGAAGGGAGAGAGCTCAATGTTGGCCTGGGAGAAGCAGCCAGGTGTGGACACTGGTCAAGGGACACAGGTCTTGGGCCCTAGTTTCCTTCCAGCCACCCGAGGGGGCCGCCTCCAGGATCCAAGCAAGAGGACTCCAACTTGGTCCCCAAGGAACAAAGGCAGGCCACCTAGGCTGACCTCCAACCTGCGATCCTCCTGTCTCAGCCTCCCAAGTACTAGGTTTACAGGCGTGCACCACTGGGGCCGGCTCTGGGCCTCATCTTGAGCCAGCGTGCGCTCGTGTATTACAGAAGCCACGGGAAGCCCGGGTGGCGTAGGCCTGCAGAAGCCTGGAGAGGCGGCGGGAATGGAGGAGGCTCCCCAGACGCGGGAAGGAGGGAATTTCTGCTGCTTTCCCAGAGATTAGACTTCTAGAAGCACTAGTTCTGCAGGGGCCCCTCCAGTGCCCCCAGCACCTCCTACATAGCCTCGGGGACCTGACATTCCGCAGAACCCCTGAGTTCTCCCTCCTTCTACTGATCCCAAAGGCCACGAAACAAGGAAACTGAGGCAGGGAAAGGGGGGCAGCCAGGAAGGAGCAGCAGACACTCCAGCCGAGGGCAGGAAATGGCTGGACGCCACACCTGGGAACTCACGATTTCCATGAGCGTGGCCTGCTTCTCCCATAGACTCCTCACAGGCCCCAGCGGCCTCCTGTCCACATCTGGGCCCAGAACGTGGCCCCACAACTGCTGGCCGTCACCATAACGGCCACCTCCACCCTCCACCCCCTCCCAGTCCCTCCGCCCTGGAGTAGGGCCCACCTGACCGCCGTCCAGGCCCAGCCAGACACTGGAAAGCAGAACCCTGGGTTCCACTGGCGGCTGGGAGCTGGTGTCACAATGGGGTGGAGAGGGCTGCATTCTAATCCAGGGGTACAGCCGGCCACAGCCCCCAGGGAGTGGACGGGACGGGGTGGGGAGGGGGAGCCAGGTGGGGTACATGAGCCAGCCCCTGCCTTTGGCAAGCTCTTCCCTGGACCTGGGACACCCACCTTCCCGACGAGGGCCCCACCTCTGCACAGGAGAATCCTCCCATCCTTCTAGACGCGCCCCGGTTGACAGCTGTCCTTCAAGCCTTCCTGACCGGGCAGCTGGAAATGGTTGGTCCCAGCCCCCCCCCCACACACACACAAGCACACACCTCTGCTCTGTGTCTCTGAGACTTGGTCAGAAGCGCCCGCCTGCCTCTGCCCCATCTCCACAGGAGTCAGCTCCTGGTAACAGGGCTCCAGTCCTCACGCGTGGCTTGAGGATGCAGGATCAGCATCCTCTGTGCCAGGCAGAACCTGGGAGGGGAGATGAGGGACCCTAGCTGGGGAAGAGAAAGTTCTGTGCTTCTGAGCAGCCTGCGCCCAGCGGGACAAAGTCCCTTCTCCCTCACCCCCTGCAGCCCTGCCCTGGATCCTGCGGTTGCATTAACAAAGAGCTCTCTTCTCCAGACTACCCAGGACGACCCGGAGAGCTCCAAAGAGAAACAGGAGCAGCCCCAAGGAGGCTGGGACCCAGGCCACATTCCCCCATCAGCAGACGATGCAGGAGCTCAGGACAGTGGCAAGATTGGGGCACCGAAGTACACCCCCAAAAATTACTTTGGAAGAAATTGCTATGTATGGGCCGGGAGAGGTGGCGCACGCTTGCAATCCCAGGACTTGGGAGGCTGAGACAGGAGGATCGCAGGTTCACAGCCAGCCTCAGCTACTTAGTGAGGCCCTTTGCAACTTAGCGAGACCCTGTTTCAAAATAAAGAATAAAAGAGACCCTGCTTCAAAATAAAGAATAAAAAATAGGTCTCGGGGATGTAGCTTGGAGGTAGAATGCCCCTGGGTTCAATCTTCAGTACTTTAAAAAAAATTATTTTGGAAGAAATTGCTATATATGGGCCAGGCATGGTGGCGCATGCTTGCAATCCCAGGACTTGGGAGGCTGAAATAGGAGGATCAAAGGTTCAAGGCCAACCTCAGCTACTTAGTGAGGCCCTCTGCAACTTAGTGAGACCCTGCTTCAAAATAAAGAATAAAAAAATAGGACTGGGGTATGTAGCTCGGAGGCAGAATACCCTAGGTTCAATCCCCAGTACCGAGAAAGAAAGAAAGAAAAGAAGTTGCTATATTTGGGGAAAGCCACTAAAGTATTAAGTAAAGACTGGAAGATCCAGGTTTGCAGCCAGCCTCAGCAAGGCCCTCCACAACTTAGTGAGACCCTGTTTCAAAATAAAGAATAATAAAATAGGGCTGGGGCTGTAGCTCAGAGGTAGACTGCCCCCAGGTTTCCATCCCCAGTTCCGCAAATAATAATAATAATAATAATAATAATAATAATAATAATAAAGTATTAATCACGGGGAAACCTTCTCACAGAGACTTTCAGTTTATTCTGGCTGGCTTCTGTTGGCACATACCAGGGTCAAAGTGCAATCCTCCCTCCCTCCCTGCCCTCCCAGGAGTCTGCAGCCCACCTGAGCTCCCGGGGCTCCCTCGAGCTCCCCAGTCTTACGAGCAGGACTACTGGGGCAAAGGGACCAGAGGTGGCCCAGCGAGCACCTAGCCGGGACCAGTGAGGCTGGTGACCCCTTTGCTCTGGCTACAAGAGACACAAGTCTGTGGCCCAGCCCCAGGCAGAGAGGAGCCCCAGGCACAGCAAGACAGAATTTCCAGCTGGCTCAGTGAGGCGAGGGTGTGGGGTCTGAAGAAACACTGCAATCTTTCACACAAGTGCAGAGGACTCATAGTCACGCTGGCGACAAATATCACCTTTAAGGAAAATCCTGCAGTCCTTTCTGCCTCCGTTGATGGGGTTACAAGGCAGCAAGTTTGCCTCGGTTCTTGTCTCCCCCCCAAAAAGAAAGATTTCATTTGAGGGGATACCGAAAGGGTGAACCTGAGGAGTTTTAGGGGATGGGTGTCACCAGGAGGGTCACAGAGCTGGTTGGCCCGGGAGTTGGAAGAAAAAAGGGACCTGTCTGCGCCACAGGGAATGTTTTTTTTTTGTTTTGTTTTGTTTGTGGTACTGGGGATTGAACTCAGGGGCATTCTACCTCCGAGCTATACCCCCAGCCCTATTTTTTATTCTTTATTTTGAAACCAGGTCTCACTAAGTTGCGGAGTGCCTCACTAAGTAGCTGAGGCTGGCCTCGAACCCGGATCCTCCGGTCGCAGCCTCCCGAATGCTGGGATTACAAGCGTGCACCACCACGCCCGGCTCACAGGGAATGTTTTTACACCATCCACAAATCCCACCACCTCTCCCCTCACGGAGTGGTTTCAGGCGGTTACAGCTCCGTGCGACTATGCTAAATTCTCCGCCTTGGAATTTTCCACTGGTGTCTAAAACTGCGACGTCAGGGGCTGGAAGTCTGGACCCCGGCTGGGTGGGGCAGCCCTCCTATCTCCTCTCAGAAAGGTGCCTCCCGTTTCTCTCCCGGCCCTGCTCCTGACTGGCTCACTACGGTAACTACCAGGGTCTTTCCACTCACCTGGGCTGCGAGCTGGCGGCTAAAGGTCGCCAGTCCTCTAATCTCTGAGGAGCAAAAGCCAGGGCGTAGGCCACCACCTGCACCCTGCGGGGGCCAACCCCAGGAGGCCCCGGGTACATGTCCTGGGCACTTAAAAGTTGGGGTCTTCCTGGACCCAACACAGATGACTGTCAAGACCTGCCCTAGACCCCTCTGTAGGCGAGTGGTGGTGGCTGACAGGGATCCTGGCTCAGTAAAGAACCATTGGCTCAGCTGGAGATCGCTGGGAGCAGAGAGGAGTTAAAGTCTCTCACCTCCAAAGAAACCCGAGGCAAAAGCAAACTCACTTCAGAGCCTCCCCACCCTGGCTTGCCTGATGCCCCGGTCCTTGCCCCAGCTAGGGGAAATTTAGGACCGGTGGGGAGGTGGTGACGGAGGAAGGGCCGGCCTGGCCTCGGGTTCCTCCTGCTGTCCCTGTACTGGACTTTCTTCCACGCAGCAACAGGGAAGGCTGAGGGCAGGCTAGAGGTTGGTGGCAGGTGACCTAGAAAGCTGCCGCTCAGTCGCCTCTCCTATTTCTGTTTTTTTTTTTGTTGTTGTTGTTGTTGTTGTTATTTATTGTGTGTGTGTGTGTGTGTGTGTGTGTGTGTGTGTGTGTGTGTTACTAGGGATTGAACCCAGAAGCATTCTACCACCAAGCTACACCCCCAGCCCAGTTTTATTTTTCTATTTGGAAACGGGGGTCTCACTAGGTTCCTGAGAGTCTTGCTAAGTTGCCAAGGCTGGGTTCGAACCTTCGATCCTCCCAACTCTGCCTCCCAAGTACTGGGATTACAAGTGTGCGACACCGCACCCGGCTTCCCATTTCTGAACAGAGAGGGTGCTCTCCACAAGGAGGAGGAAGAAGGGAAGAGGGCAGAGTGGAGGCTGGGTGTGACCAGTGGGGAGAGAGGAAAGGCAGACGACTAGGAAGTCTTAACAGCGCTTAACGGAGCCGGTTGAGGCCGGCGACCATGACTCTCCAGAGGAACAGACTCGTCTGGTGTGGGACTCTCTCTCGCAACGACTGTCACCTGGGGTGCAGGGGTGGAGCAGGCAAGTGATTGGGTTCGTTTGCTGCTGTGATTTTGCTTAGCTAGACCCAGGCAACGGGGAAAGGATGAAAGTCCCAGGTGCCGGCGAGAGAGAGGGAAATGACCTGTCTCTTAACAGAAATCAAGAGGCTGGTGCCATGTCTATCCCAGCATGATTCACAAGAGCCAGATTATGGATCCGACCTGGGTGCCGCCAACAGGTGAAGGGATAAAGAAAATGCAGTACATCCACACGGTGGAATCTTACTCAGCCATGAAGAAGAAAATCATGTCATTTGCAGGAAAACGGGTGGGTCTTTTTTTTTTTTTCTTTTTGTCTCTTTTTTTTGGGGGGGGGGGAACTGGGGATCAAACCCAGAGTGCCACACTTGCAAGCCAGGCGCTTTCCCAGCCCCTAAACGGATGGAACTAGAGACTCTTAGGCTGAGATCAGCCAGCCAAGGGTCGTATGTTTTCTCTCCTATGTGGAAGCTGGAGAGAAAATGGGAAATAAAAAGGGACTTCAGGTAAATGAGGAGAGAGACAAGGAGAAGAGTGGACTCGGGCTCGGGTGGGGGGGTGCGTGGGAGGGAGGGAGCTCGAAGGAAATGGTTCAAATAATGCTCTGTCCATGTACAAAGGTATCATTACCAACCTCACCAGCACGTACACAAACGGGGCAGGGGAAGCGTGTGGGATCTGGAGACACACACCACGTGCTGTGTGCGCGTGTGTTGATACCACGTCTGAACCTCACCATGATGTCTAACTGTAACGCATCAATAAAAGTATATGTAAGCCGGGCGTGGTGGCGCGCACTTGTAATCCTAGCATTTGGGAGGCTGAAACCGGAGGATCCGGATTCTCGGCCAGCCTCAGCTACCTAGTGAGGCACTCCACAACCTAATGAGACCCGGTTTCAAAAATAAAGAATAAAAAATAGGGCTGGAGGTATAGCTCGAAGGTAGAATGCCCCTGAGTTCCATCCCCAGTACCACAAAAATAAATAAATAAATACAAAATAAAAAAGATGATTCCATCCCCTCATCTGAGTAGACAGGATGGAGAGCAATGGGGAGAAAGTTAAAGGGTCGACAGACCAGAGGGACCAAGGAGGCTAAGATGGTGTTATAGAATTTGTGTGTATCCTCCCCCCACCCCCATTCAGAGGCTCTGGTCTTAGCCCCTGATGGGATGGTACTTGGAGAATGGGACAATTGGGTTAGGTAATCAGGGTTAGGCAAGGTCACGAGGGTGGGACCCTCCACATGGAGGAACTAGTGGTCTAATTAGAGGGAAGGGGAGACATTCCTGTCCATGTGCATGGCCAAGGAAAGGCTGCGTGAGGGCAGAGAGAGATGGTGGCCACCCAACAGCCAGCAAGAGGGTCCTCGCGGAAGCTGACCATGCTGGCACCTGATTCCCAGAAATGTTTGAGATTTTGGGGGGTGGAGAGAGGTTTTCCCAAGAGGATGGCAGGAGCTGGTATGGAAAGTCGCTCAGCTCCCTCTTTTTTATGCCTCGCCAGTGCTCCCAAGATGATCATCTTTGAGGATTAGCGTCAAGGGACCTGTGAAGTCACCCATTCTTTCTTTGAGGGTTTTGGGGTGCTAGGGATCAAACCCAGGGCCTCATGCATGCTAGGTGAATTGTCAGGCCAAGAGTGGGGGGCTCTTGCCCTCCAAGACTTGAGACCTGAGTCTCAAACCAGCTCCTAAAGCCAACCGTGAACCTGCGAAACCAGTCCACCGCTGGCATGGCCCCTGGATACGGGCTCTCGGCGTTCAATAACACCCTTCGGAGGACAGCCACCGACTGGCTTGGTGAGATCCCCTCTATGTTGCACTCTTGAGGGCAGAGACAAGATCCGGCCTGCATATCTTCTCTGGGCTCCCAGGGGTCTCAGCTGCTGACCTCCCATCAGCCACCACTCAACGACCAAGATCCATTTAATCAGAACAAGCCATGGGATACTTCTAAATACACAAATTTTTTTAAAAAAAATCTTTCTCTCCAACTACCCATAATCCCTAAAACGGCAGCGTTTCCAAAGCCCCCCAAAGACGACAATAGGCGAATCTCTGCATTTGTGCTTGTGTCGACGAAGGCTCCCTCCAGGTCTCTGCCCAGGAAGGACAATCTCTCTGCCACAAAGGGAGCACATGTCCAGGTCTTACGGGAGCACACTGCAAACAGCCCTTTCCCCACTAACATCGAGCTCTCCCACCCCCCAGCGTTTTGGAAACTTCAGCCTGGGTGGTTCATTGAAGGGGGAGGGTCAAGAAAGACTTCTGAGTGTCCCCACGAGGGGAGTTTAGCTTGAGATTGCATGAATGAGCACGAAGCAGGAAGCTAAGTAGAACTTTCTCACATGACTTCAAAGCTGAGGACGATGAGGAGTATCCGTGTATTCCAAAGAGAGGTGCTGGACACTTCCACGCTGGATTCACAAGAACTGATTCATCCGGCACCCATTGTCCCCTCCAGGAGACCCAAGAGAGGGTAACCGCAGGGGATGTTTCTGGAAGAATCCGCCATGGTTTGGAAGTGACTTGAGTGTGTCTCCCCCCGGGGCCATGTGTGGGGATCTTGGTCCCCAGTGTGACCATGTGGAAGGCAGTAGGACCTTGAAAAGGTGGGATCTAGTGGACGCTTGTCACTGGCTCCTTCCTGCTTCTGAGCTTGCAATGGGATCTCCACTCTCCCGGTCACTCCTACCATCATGAAGCCATCTGCCATGAGGTCCTTACCAGAGCCACGTCAGATGCTACCACCATGCCCTTGAACCTCCAGAACTGTGAGCGAGACAAACCTTTCCTCTTTATAAAGTTACTCTGCCTCAGGCATTTCATTATTGTAAAGGAAAACGGGCTGGTGCAGCTCCCTTCTTAGGGATAGGGGAGCTTGTGAAAAGAGAGACTGGAACCTTCTGTTTGGTGGGAAGGGAGCAAGAGTGTGAGAAATGGCTGAGCAAGCTCTTCTTACGCCATTTGGTGGCACAAAGATGCGTGGAGTTCTTGTGGGCCGAGCAGATGCTGGAGAAGGTACCTTGCTGAAAGTCTACCCAAGAGGGTTGTCTTGGGAATGCCAGCAGTAAGAGAGACTATAGGGCCATCCATGGTAGTATTCGCCTTTAATCCCAGAACTTGGAAGGCTGAGACAGGAGGATCACAGGTTGGAGGCCAGCCTCGGCAACTTAGCAAGACCCTTAGCACCTTAGCAAGACCCTGTTTCAAAATTTAAAAAATAAAAAGGGCTTAAGGTGTAGCTTGGAAGTAGAATGCCCCTGGGTTCAATCCCCAGTACCAAAAAATAAAATAAAAAGGACTCAGAGGTAGAATATCCCTGGGTTCAATACTCAGTAACCCCCCACCCACTGCCAAAAAAAGAAAAAAGGAAAGAGAGAGACTGCAAGGAGAAGTGCTGGGCTCAGGAGGGAGGGGTCCTAAGAGATCAGAGATGGGGCTATTGCTCGTATCAGAAACAACACAGAGTTCCTGAGAAAACCCCTGGCAGGCACATGAATAAGGGCCCACGGAAGAGCCCGTGGTGACAGGTCTGTCAAAATGTGCAGAGAACAGCCATTGCATGAGAAGAACAACAAGTCTCTACACAAAAAGATCTCTGTCCCTTTTCCTCACCCTGTGCATGCCCCCGAGGAGCCAGTGCAGTGGACCAGGACCCCTCAGACGGCATAAACACCTCCTGTCTGCTCCCGCCCCCAGCTGCACGCAGGTTAGGGGGAGCTGAGCACGGGGCAGCCCTTGGGAACCTTCCGAGAACGCGCAGGATAGAGGCTTTGATGCTGGCGAGACAGGCTCCGCGCCGGAGCCTCTGCAGAAGTCCTGTGGGGCTGGTCCAGCCGCTAGCAGGAACCATAAAGCCTTTTCTACATCCACAGTTGTTTAATCCCTGCCCGGGAGAGCCCGCAACTTTGAAACGTATTTCCTTGCACTTGTCCAGTGACGTAGGAAGGCCCTACCTAGTGCTCTGTTCTGGCACTGACTGTCCTGCGGTGAGGGGATCGGGGAAGACACAGCCCACGGACTGCCAAAGAGCACGTGAAGCCCAAGGCACACCTGAGACCCTAACTTAGTATCGGGGTGAGGCTCTGGGGTGGAGGGGCCCGGGAGGGCGGGAAGGCCTGTCCCCATGCTTTTTATGCTTTTTTTTTTTTTTTTTTTTGCGGTACTGGGGACGGAACTCAGGGCTATATCCTACCTCTGAGCTATACTCCCAGCCCTATTTTTTATTCTTTATTTTGAAACAGGGTCTCACTAAGTTGCAGAGTGCCTCACTCAGTAGCTGAGGCTGGCCTCGAACCCAGATCCTCCGGTCGCAGTCTCCCGAATGCTGGGATTACAAGCGAGCACCACCACACCCGGCGGCCTGTCCCCGTGCTTCCAGGCAGGACTGGCTCAGCAGGGGCTGCGTTGGGAGCACGCCACGGTGCGCTGGCTTCATAAACAAGGCGCATCTTGTCCCTGTGTCTTCTGAGTCCTGGTCACCTCCAGGGGAAGGTGTAGGCAGCTCCTACTGCTGCTGCTGCTCTGGTTCTTACAGCCCAGGATCAGAGGTGTGAGCTGCTCACGAGGTCCATCCTGGAGCTAGGAGTTCTTCCTTCGGCCTCCATATTTTTTTCGGGGGGCACTGCCTTCGGGGACCTGCAGGGAGCAAAAGGCTCACTGGGTGTCTAGATACGGGTCCCGTGCCCTTCCCACCTCTCTCCTGAAAGCAGAGGGAGCCCGAGCCAAAGCCACTCCGAGGTCCGCAGTTCCACAGGGACCCACAGCAGCCCCCACGCAGCGCAAGCAAGGCGCTCACCGGGCGCTGAGCTCCAGGTCCTGGATGGTGTCCTTCAGGCTCTGGCCACGCGTCTCCGGCAGCATGATACACAGCAGGCCGGCCACGATGGGGAGGCTGCCGTAGATGAGCATGGGGATGGCCGCGTGGTACTCGCCCAGCAGGATTATCAGTGGCGTGATGATGCCCCCTATCCTTGAGAAGATGTTCACCAGCCCCATGCCCGTTTGCCTGGGGGGAGACGGGGCAGCCCAAAGGCCCGAGGGACCGTCAGCCTCCGCCAGCCCCTCCAACGCGCATGCCTCCCGCCTCCAGGTCTCTGGTCACACTGGTCACACTGCACTGACCTGCCCCGGCGGAGGTCAAAGGCTGTGGCTCCCGGCCGCCCCTCCCCCGCCTGGCTGTCCCTTCTCCTGGGCCAGGCTTTTCTAGACTTTTCCCACATTCCCATCCCGACGGGGCCAGCCCTCAGCCAGCTTCTGTATCTGTCCTCCCTCCGCCAGCCTGGGGACACCTTGGGGGCTTTGCACGAGATTTCCAGTGGCCCTGACTCCTGAGCCAGCACTCTGAGCTATGCAGAAAATGGAGGCAGAGGCACGACGGCCAGAATCAGGGTCCCGGGAGCAGAAGAGGCAAGCCACAGGGAGGTTCTCACCGGATGACGGTGGGCAGGAGCTCAGCCGTGTACACGTAGGAGATGGTGAAGGCGGCGGCCGTGGCGAACTTCCCCACCACGGCCAGCGTGGTAGTCACGGCGGGCAGATCTGGAGGAGCATGGCTGCCCATCACCCCAGCCCTGCCCGCTGCCCTCCCCACACAAATGCCTCACCCCTTGCATGCCCAACCCCTGGGAGGCCCTCACTCCGGAGAAGGGAGCTAAGGCCACGGGTCCAGCCCCGGAGGGGGGCGGAGGGTGAGGGCAGCCAGCTCCCGTACCTTCTGGGACGAAGATGATGGCGATGCACATGAGGCCCCCAAGAACCAGGGTCCCCAGCTGGCTCCACTTGCGGCCCACCTTCTCCATCGTCAAGATGCTGAGGAGGCGGGCAGGTACCTCGACTGCTCCGAATATCAACTGCGTCAGGTAGGCGTCCAGGCCGAAGTCCCCCACCTGGAGGCCGAGGCCATAGTACCCCAGGCTGTCCACAAACCTACAACACAGCCGAGGGTCCCTGTCACTGCTGCGTGCGCCAGGACTGTCAGGCCTGGAGGAAGCGCCTGCTTTGGTCAGCGGGTCACAGGTGACGCTGGCACCATGAGGAAGAGACCACCCAGCAGAGAGCCTCCACCCACCCCGGCCCAGACACACAGGGAAGGGGGCGCGTGGCTCTCACCAGACACCGATGAGAATCAGGGTCATCTTCCGGAGCTGGGGGTGTCTGAAAAGGTCCAAGGCATTCCCCGAGGGGCCTGTGTCCTCTGGGGCCAGCTGGAAGGAGAGGCAAAGTAAGGAGGCCCTGCAGAATTGCTGGGCGGGGTGGGGCCAGCCCGGGCTGCTGCCAGTACCTGGCTCAGAAGCTCTGGAGAGATGTTCCGCCTGTTGACCGAGGCTGCCTTCTGGACCAGCTGCCTGGCTTCCTCTGTACGCCCCCGAGTGAGGAGCCACCGGGCCGACTCCGGCATAACCCTGGGGACCAGCAGGGGAGCTTGGGGTCTGGGGTCCTGCACTTGTGATGGGCATGGAGCCCACTCCCCACCCTTCCGGACTCCCTCTTGCAGACCGGCTCTGCCCTCCTCTGGGGAGTGAGTGGGTGGGGGGCGAACTCCACCCCGCCTGGCACCCTCCTTCGGGCCCTAGGTGTCACCTCACCACCAGTAGAAGAAGAGCAGAAGGACCGGCGCTGAGATGGCGATCTGAAGGAGCCTCCAGTTGCGGATTCCGTAGGCAAGTCCCGCCAGCACCATCTGCCCCAGGGCAAAGTGGGCCTGGGCTATGATCGAAGCTGAAGTCCTCCACGAGGGTCCCACCCACTCTGAGACTGCGGGGACAGGGAGGATGAGACAGGCCATACCCTGGCCACGCGCCCCCTGCCGCAACAGACACCACGCCGTGTCAGGCCCGGGGCCCCGGACCCTGCACAGGAAGCTCCACACGGGCCACCTCGGGGTGGGGTGCCTGCTGAGGTGCCCACAGTCGCCCAGGGGCTGTGGCCAGGACACTCACGCAGAGCAAGGGTGGTTAAGATCTGCCCACAGATAGCGGCAGCCAGAAAAAAGCGCAGGACCATGTAGAGCTCGAAGCTGGGGACGAAGGCCGTGGCCAGGCCGATGACGGCCGTCAGGAGCAGCTGTATCATGAGAGAGGGTTTGCGGCCAATCCTGAGGGAGGAAAGAGAGAGTCTGTGCGGGGAGACAGCCGCAGGCCTGCCCCGGGGGGGGGGGGGGGGGGGGGGGGGGGGGGACGGGGGGAGACACGGCCTTTCCCTGGAAGCTTGGAGTAGGGTCTTATCGAGGTTCCTACCGGTCGCAGAGGGGCCCGAAGATGACGGCCCCCGCCAGGAGTCCAGCCATGAACACAGACTGTGAGGTCTCTTTCAGGTGCTTCCGATCGCAGACCAGGTCGAACTGAGGCAGACACAGGCAGAGGCGAGTCTAGGGATGGCACTGGAGACAACTCCATTACTACTTAGCTCGCTCTGAACCTCCCAGGAGGATGACGCCAGTGGTTCCCAAACTGGGTGCCACGGCACCCCAGGGTACCATAACGGAGCTCACTGGACACAGCAGGATGTTTGACATTTTATTTAATTTATTTATTTATGTATTTATTTATTTATTTGCAGTACTAGGGATTGAACTCAGGGTCATTCTACCTCCGAGCTATACCCCCAGCCCTATTTTTTATACTTTATTTTGAAACTGGGTCTCACTAAGTTGTGGAGTGCCTCACTAGGTAGCTGAGGCTAGTCTCGAACCTGGATCCTCCGGTCTCAGCCTCCCGAATGCTGGGATTACAAGCATGCGCCACCACGCCCGGCTGATGTTTGCCATTTTAGAGGGAATTAGGCTGACGCTGCAGTATCTGCTACCTGGCCGACATCGCACAAACGACTAGCCCAGGACAGCCTGCAGTTCAACAGGAGGTCACGCTACTGTCAATGACGTCGTATCTATGGGAAGCCCTGTCTGGGGGAGCTGCTGTGACAAAACCAACAGTCACGTGCAATGGAATTGAAAATGAGGGGGGAGGCGTTCAAGGCCCGAGGAGTTGTACAAGCTCAAGGGGCTCATCCGTCCGATTAGTGAGTCGGTGCCTTCATTTAAGAGTGAAATAAGCCGGGCGTGGTGGCGCACGCTTGTAATCCCAGCATTCGGGAGGCTGAGACTGGAGGATCCGGGTTCACGGCCAGCCTCAGCTACCTAGTGAGGCACTCCGCAACTTAGTGAGACTCGGTTTCAAAATAAAGAATAAAAAATAGGGCTGGGGGTATAGCTCGGAGGTAGAATGCCCCTGAGTTCAATCCCCAGTACC
>PVLC010002806.1:32526-88903 GCA_004027655.1 Graphiurus murinus | reverse complement strand
AAAAAAAAAAAAGAGTGAAATAAGCCAGGTGTGGTGGCGCACGCCTGTGATCCCAGTACTTGAGAAGCTGAGACAGGAGGATTGCAGGGGTGAGGCCAGCCTGGGCTACTTTGTGAGGCTCTCAGCAACTTAGCGAGACCCTGTTTCAAAATAAAGGATAAAAAATAGGAATGAGGGTGTAGCTCAGAGGTAGAATGCCCCTGGATTCAATACCCAGTAGTGCAAAAAAAATAAAACGAAGAAGGAAAGAGAGAGAAAGAAAGAAAGAAAGAAGGAAGGAAAGAAAGAAAGAAAGAAAGAAAGAAAGAAAGAAAGGAAAGAAAAAGTAAGGCTGAGTATGTAGTTTGAAGGTAAAATGCCCCTGGGTTCAATCCCCAGTACCTCAAAAATAAAAATAAAATAAAACAGGCCTGGGAGTGTAGCTCAGAAGTAGAACACCCTGGGTTCAATCCCCAGCAACACACACACACACACACACACACACACACACACACACACACACACACACACAGAATGAAATAAATTTCTTCTTTCAATCTATGTGTATTTAAAAAGTAAAAACAACTACTAAGTTGTTAGGACACGAGCACTTGTGAAGTTGTTTAGACTTAATACACAGGACTGTTAGGCATTTTTTTTTTTTTGGCCCAGAGATTCTAGGAATGTAAACTGTGAACATCTGTGATGGACCAGCACAGCCAGGACACCCCTGTGGCCCACTCGGGCCTCTCTCAATTTTCCCATCTGACTGCAAAACATCCTGAAACACCCACCCTTCCCAGTCAATCGGAACCCTAACGGGCTTTCACGCACCCCTTCTGATGAGGACAGAGGAGCACCCACATAGTTGGGGGGTGGAGTGTGCCTCTGTGTCAAAGTAGTCAAGCCACCGGAGACTTAGCGGCAGCCTCGCCAACAGCCCGGGACACCAAGGGAGAAAACGCGTGAGCCACACAGCTCCGCACGCGTCTACTGCACACGCGCATTCAGTACACACGACCGACCCAGCGGCTTGTGAGGACCTCGGGGAGCACCGTGCCCTTGTGCACAGCTCAGGCTCGTGCAGGGACGCTGGCGGGGTGTGCCCTGTAAGCTCTCCGGCTTAAGAACCCTAAGGGGCGCCCCAGTAATTAATTAATTAATTAATTAATTAATTAATCGGGTGCACTAGCGTATCATCCTCACAACAGCATCGATTTAGGTCCTCGTCCCCCAGGAAGGAGAGGCTAAGAGGCGAATCCTGGCTCCCGCAGCTGGCTGGCAGCTGGTGGAGTCCGCTCATCTCTGTTGTTCTGGACAAGAAGTGAAACTGAGTGACCGGTGAGAGAATGCTTCTGTTTGCTGAAAACAACTCAGTGAACTCATGTCTACACCTAGCTAACGAGTAGATTTACATCAGTTGCATAACCTCTAGCAAGAAATTAACCAACATTGAGCTACCACTTCTGTTTTCAAGAACAACTGTTAATTTTTAAGAAGTTTCCGGTATGTGTCCAATGGTTAACTGATTACCCCCGAGAATGATACGGGGCAGGGCAGGGGTCTTAATTTTTTATATGAGAGTTCTACATACTCTTTTTTGGTTGTTGTTTGTGTGTGGTACTGGGTATTGACTTCATGGGCATTCTACTTCTGAACTACACCCCCAGCCCTCTTTTTTATCCTTTATTTTGAAACAGGGTCTCACCAAGTTGCAGAGGGCCTCACTAAGTAGCTGAGGCTGGCTGCGAACCTGCCATCCTGCTGTCTCAGCCTCCCAAATACTGGGATGACCAGTGTGCATCACCACACCCGGCAGATCCCAGCTTATTTTATGTCCACATTCTCCAGATGGACCAGGCATTTCCAGTCCTGGAGATGCTACAAATGGCTGCTCTCTCTGCTTTTCCTTCCCTCCTGTTCCCACCCCTCTCTCGGTCCCGGGACAGATCTCACGGTTGCGGCTGTTCACTGACCAAGTCCTTTTCCCTCCGCATTCAGAGAACGGAGTGGACAGGCCCGGCGGCCACTCTTCCCTTTTACTGAGGATAGACACCCCGGACAAGTTGCACAGGCAGCCTGAGAAGCAGACGCACTCTGACTTTCGAGGACACATGGACTTCAGGAAGCGCCCGCTTTTCAACTTGGCGTGGAGGAAGCTGCCGGTCATGCTAAGGAGACTTGGGGTGTCTGTGTATTGGTGTGTGGTGCCCCTTTTCAAGATGGGGAGCAGACGTAGAAGATCTCACACAAGGGAGCTTCTCTCTGGAACGTAGCTTAGATTATCTTGTGATGCAGGACACTAAATTCCAAAGGTATTTATTCCCCTGGAGTAGGCATCCTTGGGAGGGTGAGATAGGAGGCGGAGTGTCAGGGTAGGTAGGAAGTCCGAGGCCCACCCCGTCCAACACAGCTGAGGTTGCTGAAGGAACGAGGGTGAAGAGAGGAGCCCAGGGTGGTACCAACTCCGCTGGTGGAGAACTGAGGCCTACACTGAATCTGAAAATCTTTAAAGTGGATACAAAGATGGGCCTGGTGGCGCATGCCTGGCATCCCAGTACATGGGAGGCTGAGATAGGAGGATCGCAGGTTAGAGGACGGCCTCGGCAATTTAGCAAGACTCTGTTTCAAAATTTAAAAAGCTAGCCGGGCGTGGTGGTGCACGCTTGTAATCCCAGCATTCGGGAGGCTGACACCGGAGGATCCGGGTTCGAGGTCAGCCTCAGCTACCTAGTGAGGCACTCTGCAACGTAGTGAGACTCGGTTTCAAAATAAAGAATAAAAAATAGGGCTGGGGGTATAGCTCGGAGGTAGAACGCCCCTGAGTTCAATCCCTAGTACCACCAAAAAAAAAAAAAAAAATTAAAAAAGCTAAATAAAATAAAAATCAAGCTGTGGGATGTAGCTCACAGGTAGAATGCTCTTGGTTGCAATCCCCAGTACCACAAAAATAAATAGATAAATCAATAAATACATACATACATACAAACACAGTACACAAAACAATTTCAGCAATTCAGTCAGCTGAACCTGGCTGTGAGCAATGGTCCCACTGGTAAAACTCACGTCCTGTGAGCCAACCTGGCAGGTCAACTTCCATCGGGGAAGGTCTGGCTTTGACAACTCTGCAGCCACGGGGTGGCGGAGAGTCCCAGAGTCTCGGCTCTTTGACGCCAGAGGACTAGCAGAGCACGGAGACTATGGAGGCTGCGTCTCCACGAGCAGGTGTCTTCCTAGCCTGCTTTTCAGTGGTTTTCTCTGTCCTCTCTAAACAACGCAGAAAAGAGGTGGGGACCTGACAGAAGGCACCACTTGCTTGCTTGTGGAGATCCCGGTTGAGCGTCGAGATGACCCCTCTGCTACTGAGGAACTGGCCAAGAACAGACAGAAAGCCATCGCTCCAGCAACTGCTGACAAGTCGGCTGGGCCCAGCAGGGAGCGCCTCTGATGAGGCAATATTGCAGGGGACGCCCTGAAGCCTTTGGGACTGACGAGTTTCCCGTGTGTGCTATCATATAACACGATCCTCCGCCGGATGTGGTGGCGCACACTTGTAATCCCAGTACTCGGGAGGCTGAGACAGGAGGATCGCAGGTTCAAAGCCAGCCTGGGCAACTTTGCGTGGCCCTCCGCCACTCAGTGAAACCCTGCTTCCAAATAAGAAATAAAATAGGCTTGGGGGTATAACTTGGAGGTAGAATGCCTCTGGGTTCAATCCCCAGTACCTCCAACAAAACAAAACAAAACAAAACAAAAAACACACTCCTCATGTTAGTCAGCTCTCTGTTGCTGTGACCCAACACCTGAGAAAATCATCTTATTAAGAAGAAAGATTCCTTTTGGCTCACAGATGCAGAGGGTTCGGTCCACAGTCGCTGGGCCCCATTGCTGCAGGCTTGTGGTGAGAGAGAACATCGCGGGACGGGCATGTGTTAGAATCAAAGTGCTCACTTCACAGTGGCTGGGACGCACAGAGAGAGAAGGATCTGGGCGTGATATGGAGTCCCCAAGGGCAGGCCCCAGGGACCAGCTTTCTTCAACAAAGTCCCACCTCTTACAGCTTCGCAACCTTCCAATGGTCCATTCAGCTACGACTCCATGGATGAGCGAATCCAGGGATGCGGTCAGAGCTCCTGTGATCTATCACTTCCCACCTCTGAGCTTTGCTGCAGTGGGGACCACGCCTTCAACCCACGAGGTCTGGGGGGCGTTCCGGATGCAAGCGTGTCCCCCTCCTCTTGGGCAGTTGTCCGATCTCTCCAGCCTTGAGCAGATCCGTTTATTTCATAACCACAGCTTTCAAGGAAATTTGTTTGCCATTTTGCCATTGGCTGCTTCTGGGGGAAAGTTCATTTGCAACTTTTTCCCCTGGCAAATGAAGAAAGTGCTACAGCTTCTGAGATGCACCAAAGCAACTGTTCCCTGCGGTGATCTGGCTGATGTGTTCAGTGTGGGTTTGCAGCTTCGCAGTGGGTGATTGTAAAGTACTCCTAGAACCCAGCACAAGGCACGAGGCATGATGAGGGCTGATGCTGGGGGACCGTGCTAAGGACGCCCTCATCTTCTTTCTTTTCTTTTTCCAGTACTGGGAATTGAACTCAGGGGCATTCTACCTCCAAGCTATACCCCCAGCCCTATTTTTTTTCTTTATTTTCAAACAGGGTCTCACTAAGTTTCAGAGGGCCTCACTAAGTAGCTGAGGCTGGCTGAGAACCCGGATCCTGTGGTCTCAGCCTCCCAAATGCTGGGATTACAAGCGTGCGCCACCACGCCTGCCTCATCTTCTTTCAACTTGTAGGGATGCAGGCCTGCTGCATGTAGGAGCCAGTGGCAGCAGAGCAGAGAGAATGGCTGATAGTCTGGACTCGGCCAGGGAGGTCTCTTGTGGTCTGCTTTGCACATGAGGTGCGCTGATGCAGTTCGATGAGCTCTCTTGTTTTCATAGAAATCATGGAAAGTCTTATGAAGACTGTAAGTATCATAGGGCTTTTATCCATTTATTTTGGTGGCAGTTTCCAATTTTTAAAAAATATTTAGGTAAAATCCAGGCTTGGTGGTGCACGCTTGTAATCCCAGTACTTGGGAGGCTGAGACAGGAGGCGTACAGGTTCAAAGCCCAGCCTCGGCAATATAGAGAGGCTCTCAGCAACCTAGTAAGACCCTGTTTCCAAATAAGAAATGTTTTTTTAAAAAGGGCTGGGGGTGTAGCTTGGAGGTAGAATGCCTCTGGGTTCAATCCCTGGTACCAAAAAAATAAAATAAAATAGGTAAACTGGTAAGCCAGGTATGGGCATGTAATCCCAGGACTTGGGAAGTTGACACAGGAGGTTTGAGGACAGCCTCAGCAACTTAGTGAGATCCTGTTTCAAAATAAAAAATAAAAAGGCCTGAGGGTGTAGCTCAAAGGTAGAATGCCCCTGGGTCCAATCTCCAGTATCAAAAATAATAATATTTTTAAATGTTGAGGTATTTTTTCCTGCATTCCCCAAATTTTCATTCTTATAGATTGAGGCTGATGAATGTTTTCGTATGTTTTGGATATGTGTTCTTTTCCAGTGTATTAAAGAAACAGCAACAAAAAGAGGCACAGAATCCTTGAAAACACCCCTCCCAGTTCCTACACCCCGCCCACCCCTGCTCCAGGGACACGGAGCTGCCAACTCTTTGAACACATCCCTGCTTCTGGACACCGGGCCTTGCTTTTGCTGTTGTGTCTGCAAAGGCCTTCCCTCTTCTCTAGCAACGTATTCTGGGGGCTCGGGATGCCTGCCTCACATTCCGCCTCCTTCAGGAAGTTGCCTGCTCCTTCCCTCTCCAGGAGGAAGCAAATCCTGGGCCTGGACCCCATCCGGCCCTTTCTTGCTATGCAGATGTTCCGTGACCACCAGTGGTCCTTGCAGAAGGCGGGCAAGGCTCCCCACAGTTAATGCTCAGCAGGCTTTAGCTAGGAGGAGCTGCACAGATGGTCCAACACGGGCTGTGCAGCAATTTGGAAGGTTTCCTGGGCGTTACAGAACAGGATATTTGGCTGGGGGTGGGCAGAGTTTGTGAGTGCGTGTGGGTGAACCCACAACCTCTGAGACTGGGCAAGTGCAGAGGCTTCCTTGCTCCCCTGCGGGTGGGATGGGGTGGAGTCGGGAGGGTCACAGGCGGAACATATCCTTAGGTTACCTGGGTCTGGATAGTTAAGGTCACATATTAAAAAGTGAATGTTTGACTTCGGTTAAAACATTGTCTTTGAAAGCCTCTAAAAATAAGGCCGGGCGTGGTGGCGCACGCTTGTAATCCCAGCATTCGGGAGGCTGAGACCAGAGGATCCAGGTTCGCGGCCAGCCTCAGCTGCCTAGTGAGGCACTCTGCAACTTAGTGAGACCCGGTTTCAAAATAAAGAATAAAAAATAGGGCTGGGGGTGTAGCTTGGAGGTAGAATGCCCCTGAGTTCAATCCCCAGTACCGCAAAAAAAAAAAAAAAAAAAAAAAAAAATAAGATACTTTTTCAAATATGTGGGGGCGGGGGACAATGAATGTTTAATCTCCGGGCTCCAGATTTGCAACCAAAAAAGGTGGCGAGCCATCCATAGACCCCACAGCAAACTGCGCCCCTCGGATTTCTGGAGCACCCCACCCTGCGTCCTCCGCTGCAGGGAGGAGACACAGGACGGTCCCAGCTCTGTGGTCCAACCATCTCTCCGCTCTAAGCCTCGGTCCTCCCACCTGGGAAGCCGCAATGGCACGGAGCTAGCCGCGCTGGGAGGCCCCTCTTGCTCTGAGGTGGCGAGAGGGAGGATCTGCCTGTGTATCTGCTCGAGTCTCTCCCGAGAGAATGAAGCTGGTAGGAACAAGTGCGTGGTCATCTGCAGGGCCTCGCCCAGAGTCTTGAGTGTTCTCTAGCATCCCAGAGGCAGGCGGGGAGACGAGACCCAGGGAGAGAAGCTGGACGGTCAAGCGAGCAGGAAGGCAGGGACTGAAATAGCCCGAGAGAGCTGAGCAACACGGGGAGATGCAGAACGAAGCAGATACGCAGAGGCCGACTGAAGGGCCAGAGAAATGGACGGATGAAAATGCAGGCCAGCGAGAAGCAGCATTCAGAACCCGGAAACAGGAGGGCACGGGACCACAGGCCGGCAACTGGGCAGACAGGCAGAAGGACAAACAAAGAGACCAGGCGAAAATCGACAGACAGAGCTGGGCGTGGGGGCGCGCGCTTGTCATCCCAGGACTTGGGAGGCTGAGGCGGGAGGATCTCGGGTTCGCGGCCAGCCTCAGCAACTTAGTGAGGCCCTCCGCAGCTTAGTGGGACCCTGCCTCAAAATAAAGAATAAACAAAATAGGGCTCGGGGTGTAGCTCGGGGGTAGAATGCCTCTGGGTTCCATCACCAGTACCACAATAAATAAATAAATAAATAAATAAATAAATAAATAAATAAATAAATAAATAAGAAAAATGAGCAGACAGGAGGACAAACTAGACAGAAAGTGAGAGAGAAGTAGGTGTACCCATAGGGAGAGAACAGAGAGAACATAAAATACCCGGCCAAAGGAGACCAGAGTGTACTGGCACAAGAACAGAGATAACGGCAGCCAGTGACCGATGACAACGAGGTCGGCCAAGGAAGGGCCAGACCCCAGACCCCGCAGAAGGACAGGCAGAAGGCCGCCCTACCTCGTTCTTCAGGCTCTGGGGCCTGTCCTCGGGATACACCCAGCCGGCCTCGCACGGCTGCGTCTCATTGAAGCGGCGGCTGAGGATGTCCTCCAGGCTGGCGTTGCCCGGGGGCGGCCGGAACATGAGGCAGGACTCGGGGTCACCTGCGGCGTCCACGGGCACACCCAGTGCCAGCTGCTCGGCGGCGCTCAGATTGAAGGTGCTGTTGGTGACCCAGGCCACGGAGCAGTAGTGGGGCTCCTCCAGGACCATGAAGACCTGGCCGAAGATGTAGAAGGCGCTCAGGAAGTTGGGGACACTCATCAGGATTGTCAGCCGTACTTGGAAGCGGCCGAACTCGCCTATTTCGGGCAGAAGCTGGGAAAATTGAGACATGGTGGCTGGTGGCCACTGCTCAGCCTTGGGAATGCCAGGTAGCTCTGGGGCACTTGCTCCTCTGAGCAGTGGTGACAACTGAATTAATGTTTAATCCAGCCTCGCCCAGATCCACCTGTCACACCTTAAGCCGCCTAGCTTTGGCCTGAGAAGGAGAGTCCACCGCTCCAACGACTTGTAGCATCGGAGGACATTCTGTTGACTGTGCAAAAAGCGGATGTCACAGAGGGACTGCGGGTACCTTTGCAGGGGGTGAGCTTTGGCCAAACACCACAGAGCGTACGGCAGCCCTGTGCCCTGCCTCTAACTACAACATCCTACACGAGCCACACTCAGGGTGAATGCCTCTCGTTCCTGGAGAGTGAAGTCTGAGAGAAGTGTCTCCAGGGACACAGAAATCTGCTCGAAGGACCAGCCCTGCTATGGAACTGAGGCAGGGGGCGGGGGAGGAACAGGAGAAGAGCGAGAACCCAGCCTGCTGTTTGTTTTGTTTTGTTTGGGTACTGGGGATTGAATCCAGGGGCATTTGACTTCCAAGCTACACCCCCAGCCCTTTTTTTTTTTTTTTTTTTTTTTTTTTTTTTGCGGTACTGGGGATTGAACTCAGGGGCATTCTACCTCCGAGCTATACCCCCAGCCTATTTTTTATTCTTTATTTTGAAACCGAGTCTCACTAAGTTGCAGAGTGCCTCACTAGGTAGCTGAGACTGGCCGCGAACCCGGATCCTCCAGTCTCAGCCTCCCGAATGCTGGGATTACAAGCTTGCGCCACCACGCCCGGCTCCCCCAGCCCTTTTTTATGTTTTGTTTTTTTTTTTCTTAAACAGGCTCTGGCTAAGTTGCTGAGGCTGGCCTCGAATCTGTGATCCTCCTGCCTCGGCCTCTCACGGACAGGGATTACAGGTGTGGTTTGTGGCGCCCAGCTCCAGGCTGTGTCTTAACTCTGCCAACAGCCCAGTCTCGTCTCTTGCTCCCATGGTGTGGCTTTTCTCCGGTGCTTGTCTGCATGTCTGCAGAGGGAGGTGTGCAGCACCAGCCAGTCCCGGGAGGAGGAGGCCGGACAGGAGATCCACCAAAGCCCAAGCGCCCCACTTTCCAGCACTGACGGCAATTGTAGGCAAGAGGCAGGAGTTGGGTTTTGAGCTTTAATCGATGAAGAAACCATTAACACATAGATAGCCCAAGATAATAATAAGCAGGGCCCGGCCAGGGCAGCCCACCCCCACCCCAAGCACTCTCGGTGATAACAGAGGAACACAGGACAAAGTCTTCCTTCCCCACAGCCCTGGTACATGCACACGCCGTGTACCTCACAGCCACATGACTGCACGGGGAAGGCTTCTCACAGCTTCCATTTGAACCACCTTACGGGATGGGAAGAGGAGCCGGAGCGGAGGGAAAAGGAGACAGCGAGGTTGTGCAGGGCGCCCTACGTGCAGCTGTTGGAGGAAGAGGAAGAAGAAGGCTGTGAGCGGCAGAAGAAAGTCCCTCTGTGTTACTTAAGAGCAATCTCCCTTGGCCCCAACTCCAGCTGCCTGAGCAGGCTCACCACTGACCTCAGCTCGCTCTCTCTTTCTACCTGGACTCCCTGAGTCTTCTTATTCTCAGCATTGCCTCTACTGAACTGCCAAGAAATCCAAGGACTTGGAAGGCTGAGATCAGAGGATGGCAGGTTTGAGAGTTCAGCCCTCAGCAACCTAGTGAGACCATTTCAGAAAAAAAAAAAAAATTCAAAGGCTGGGTGTGTAGATCAGAGGTAGAATGTCCCTGAAAACTGGGTATCCCCAGTACCCCAATAATGATAATATACATATAGATTAAAGAGGATGAAAAACATAAGCCATTTTAACGCTAATCAAAAGAAAGTGGGAGCTAAACATGGTGGTATATGCCTGTAGCCCCAGTACTTGGGAGGCTATGACAGGTTCAAAGCCAGCCTTGGCAATTTAGCGAGACCCTGTTGCGAAATAAAAAATAAAAAGGGCTCGGGGGAGCCAGGTGTGGTGGCGCACGCTCGTCATCCCAGTACTAGAGAGGCTGAGACAGGAGGATCCAGGTTCACGGCCAGCCTCAGCTACTTAGTGAGGCCCTCCACAACTTAGTGAGACCCTGTTTCAAAATAAAGAGTAAAAAATAGGGCTGGGGGTGTAGCTTGCAGGTAGAATGCCCCTGAGTTCAACCCCCAGTACCGCAAAAAAAAAAAAAAAAAGAGGGCTGGAGGTGTAGCTTGGAGGTACACCCCCTGCCCTGAGTTTAATCCCCAGTACTGCAAAAAAAAAGGGGGGGGTGGGGTATAGATAGCTCAGTGGTAGAATATCACTGGGTTCAACCCCAATAACAGAAAGAAAGAAAAAAAGAACATAAGTGTAAGCATGGTGGCACATGCCCACAATCCCATCTACTCAGGAGGCTGAGGCAGAAAGAATACAAGTTGGAGGCCAAGTAAGTGATTTAGCAAGGCTTTGTCTCAAAATAAAATTTTTAAAAAGGGCTTGGCCATGTAGCTCACTGGCAGAGCACTTGCCTAGCATGTGTGAGGCCCTGGGTTCGATTCCCAGCAACACACACACACACACACACTCACTCTGGAAGTAGCTATACTAATTTCAGACAGAGGAGACCTCAGAGTAAGGAAGTTGTTGTGAGGGGCACTGCGTAATGATAAAGGGCTAGATACTCTAAGAAAACGTGACAATCCTTCATGTGCATGTGTCTACCAAGAGAGCATCAAAACACAGCAGGTAAAAAGTGGCGGACATGCCAGGAGAGATGGCTGAATCTACCGTTGCATCTGCAGACGTGAATGGCCTTCTGTCAGCAATGGGAAGATCCGGCCGCCAGAAGATCAGTGTAAGCGCAGTTGAACTCAACACCTCCATCGACCAACTAAATATAATTGACGGCTCTAGATCATGTGGACCACAATAGCAGAGCTCATCGGCCATGTTCCAGGCCATAAAACATACCTTGCCAAATTAAAAAAAATATATAAGCCATACAACGTCTGTTCTCAGACCACAATGGAATTAAACTAGAGAGCAATAATAGCCGGGCGTGGTGGGGCACACCCGTCATCCCAGTACTTGGGAGGCTGAGACAGGAGGATCGCAGGTTTGGGGACAAACTCAGCAATGTAGTGAGACTTTCATCAACCTACAGAGAACCTGTTTCAAAATAAAAATAAAATAGGGCTGGGGGTGTAGCTCAAAGGTAGAATGACACTGAGCTCAATCCCTAGTGGCAAAAAAAAAAAAAAAAAAAAATCAATAATAGGAAGATACATGGAAAAATATCAAAAGCCAAGAATGGTGGCACATGCTTGTAATTTCAATACTTTGGAGGCTGAGACAGGAGGATTTTAGGTTCATGGCCAGCCTCAATAACTTTTTTTTTTTTTTTTTTTTGCGGTACTGGAGATGGAACTCAGGGGCATTCTACCTCCGAGCTATACTCCCCAGACCTATTTTTTATTCTTTATTTTGAAACGGGGTCTCACTAAGTTTCGGAGTGCCTCACTAGGTAGCTGAGACTGGCCTGGAACCCGGATCCTCCAGTCTCAGCCTCCCAAATGCTGGGATTACAAGCGTGCGCCACCACGCCCGGCTCTCAATAACTTATAAGTTGCCCTGTGCAACTTAGTGAGACCCTGTCTCGAGAGGTAGTATGTCCCCGGGTTCAACACATGGTGTTACGATAACTGAATGGTTCATAGACCTAAATATAAAATACAAAACGCAAAACTATACACTCCCAGAAGACAGCATGGGAGAGAACTTAGATGACTTGAGGCATGGGAATTACTTTTTAGATAAAACATAAAATTAGCGGGGCGTGGTAGTATAGCTCAAGGTAGAATGCCTCTGAGTTCAATCCCCAGTACCGCAAAAATAAATAAATAAATAAATATAAAACATAAAATTAAGAAATAATTGATAAACTGGACTTCATTAAAAATCAAACACTTCTCTGTAAAAAGACTCTGCTAAGAGAATGAGAAGATAAGCCATGAACCAGAAGAAAATTGTTTTCAGAAGACATACCTGATAAAGGGCTGTTATCAGTGAACATCCTGATTAAAAATGGGCAAAAGTCCATCTATAAACCATCTATAAACAGCCCTCTCACCTGCCACCTCATATACAGTTCAGCCATCAAATTAAGATAGCCGACTTACCACTTCTCCCCTTAAGGACTGATAACATTAAAAAGCAGGACAATGTATCTGTTGACAAGTTCATGTTTATTTAAATGAATCATTGAAATCGATGCAGAGTGAGGGAGATGGAAAGTTCTTTGCAGTTGAATTCCAATGAATAAATGCAGAAAGATTGATGGGAATCAAAACTTACCATTTGACAAACACCACAGTAGTAAGTTAAGGCAAGAGGCACCAAAGGATACCGAGATTAACGGGGGCAAGTGTAAGAAACAAAAGTCAGCCGGGCGTGGTGGCGCACGCTTGTAATCCCAGCATTCGGGAGGCTGAGACCGGAGGATCCGGGTTCGAGGCCAGCCTCAGCTACCTAGTGAGGCACTCCGCAACTTAGTGAGACCCTGTTTCAAAATAAAGAATAAAAAATAGGGTTGGGGGTGTAGCTCAGAGGTAGAATGCCCCTGAGTTCAATCCCCAGTGCCGCAAAAAAAAAGAAAAAAGAAACAAAAGTCACATAGTCTCAATCTCACCACAAACCCTTAATTACAAAGGAAGAAGTGGTAACTTTATAGTGGAGAAACTCAGCAGGCAGGTCCCCTCTCCCTTTTTCTTTTCTTTTTTCGGTTGGTACTGGGGTTTTTAAATTTTTATTTCTTTTTCTTTCTTATTTGGAAATAAGAAAGTTGTCAAGAGCCTCCCTAAATTGTTGAAGCTGGTTTCAAACCTGAGCTCCTCCTATCTCAGCCTCCCGGGTACTGGGATTAAATCAGCTTGCAGACAGTCCTGAACCAAGTCATCAAAGTTAACATAACCATCAGATCACAGTTTCCTCATATGCCTCTTGATGCAGTGAAAAGGGCCTGCTAACAGTTCTGTGGTTTTCTTACCCAAAATGTGTCATCTAAATTTAATCTTGAGAGAACACCAAACCCCAACTGAGAGACATTCCACAGAATAACTAGCCATCGCTCTTCAAAAGTGTCAAGGCTCTCAGGCACGGTAGCATTGCCACACCTGTAATCCCTGCTACTTAGGAGGCTGAGGCAGGCGGATCTCATGTTTGAGGCCAGTCTCAGCAACTTAGCAAGACCCTGTCTCGAAATAAAAAATGGGGATGTAGCCTAGTGGTGGAGCATCCCTGGGTTCAGTAGAGCAAGAAATAAAAATTGTCAAGGTCACAAGAAACAAAGACCAAGAAGCTGTACCGGATTGGCTGAGATGGAGGAAATATGTAACATAGGATTCTGAACTGACCTGTGGATGAGAAAAGGCCGCCGAGGAGCAACTGGAAACTTTTGCATTGGGTCTGTAGATTAATCGATAGTTTCCTATCAGTGTGTGTGTGTTGGGGGGGGGGTACTAGGACTTGAACCCAGGGGCATTCTACCTCTGAGTTACGCCCCCAGTCCTAGTTTTCGTTTTTCTATTTTGAAACAGGGTCTCACTAAGTTGCTGAGGGTCTTACCAAGTTGCAGAGGCTGGCTACGAACTTGTGATCCTCTTATCTCAGCCTCCCAAGTGCTGGGATTACAGGTGTGTTAACGTCCTGGTTTTGACAACTGTATGTGGCTACAGAAGATGTTACCATTTGGAGAAGCTGCAGGACAGGTAGAGGGGAACTCTTTGTACTATTTCTGTAAGATTTTTCATAAGCTTGAGATTCCTTCAAAACAAAAACTTAAAAAAGGAAAAAAGGACAAAAGATCTGGAAACTCATATCACCAAAGATGTAGTTAGCGAAAAGCACATGAAAAGATGTCAAAAGCACTATGCGTAAAGGAATTGCAGATTTAAATGAGACAAGCCTAGGCACCTATGAAGATGGCCAAATCCAAAATACTGATAACACCAGATATTGTCAAGGAAATGGTGCAGCCACTTTGGACTACGGCTTGGCAGTTTCTCACAAAACTAAACACGCCGTCACCGTATGATTCAGCTGCTGTGGTACTTGGTATTTACCCAAATGAGTTGAAAACTTATGTCCACACAAAAACCTGCACACGGGCATTTTCTGCAGCTTTAGTTATAATTGCTAACACTCAGAAACAATTCAGATGCCCTAGCTGAGCGTGGTGGCGCAACTGTAATCCCAGTATTTGGGAGGCTGTGAGAGGAGGCTCACAGGCTCGAGGCCAGCCTCAGTAACTTGAAACCCTCAGCAACATAATGAGACTGTTTCAAAATAAAAAGGGCTGGAGATATAGCTCAGAGGTAGAATTCCCTGGGGCTGTTTTGAGTACAAAAAAAAAAAAAAAAAAAAAAGGAATGTTATCAAGCTGCATATTACTAAGCAAAAGAAGACAATCTGCTGGGTGTGGTGGTTGGTGCAAGCCTGTAATCCCAGTACTTGGGAGTACTTGGAGGATCACAGGTTTGAGACTAGCCTCAGCAACTCAGCAAGACTGTCAGTAACCTAGTGAGACCCTTGTTTCAAAAAATACTCAAAAGATTTTAAAAAGGGATGGGGTTGTAGCTCAGAGGTAGAATGACTCTGGGTTCAATCCCCACTAAGCCTCCACACACACTCAAAAATAGGGTAAAAGACTATAATAAAAAGGCCAGTGATGCCGGGTGTGGTGGCATATACTTGTAATCCCAGTATTAGGGAGTCTGAGACTGGAGGATCTGGGTTTGAGGCCAGCCTCAATTACTTAGTGGGGCCCTCCGCAATTTCGTGAGACCCTGTTTCAAAATAAAGAATAAAAGCCGGGTGTGGTGCCGCACACTTGTAATCCCAGCATTTAGGAGGCTGAGACTGGAGGATCTCGGTTCGAGGCCAGCCTCAGCTACCTAGTGAGGCACTCCGCAACCTAGTGAGACTCAGTTTCAAAATAAAGAATAAAAAATAAAGAATAAAAAATAAATAAAGAATAAAAAATAGGACTGGGGGTGTAGCTTGGAGGTAGAATGTACCTGGGTTCAATCCCCAGTACCACAAAGAGAAAAAAGAAACAAAGCCAGTGATTGCCACCCAAGGGCTAGTGGGGGACCAAGGACGAGCGAGCGGCTCAGCAGAGGACCGAGGGCTACGAAACCACCCTGTATGGTGCGGTGGTGCTGACTACACCTTATACACTTATCAAGACTCAGGGACTGCACAGCACCAGCGTGAACCTTGATGCACTGTGGACCCCGGGTGATAACGATGCTTATCAACGTAGATTATCAGTCATATCACAGGTCCCACTCTGGTGTGGGTGCTGATAGCGGTTAAGGCTATTCCTGTGTGGAGTCAGCCAGTCTCCGGAAAATCTATTTAACCTTGCTATGAAGGGAAAACCGCTCTGAAGAACAGCCTAGTTAAAAGCAACCTTGGGGGAGACGGCCTAGCCCAAAGGAGTCCTTGGCCTAGCCCTGGTCAGGCTGACCCGGCTTCAAGAACGGGCAGGTGGAGGCCCACTTGACTCTTCCGCCTCCCGCCATCTCCTCCCGGCTCCCACAACACTCAGTTCACTTGCAGAACTCTTGAAAGTCAACTCATCACTTGCGACCCACTGCAAGACTGAGTAGCCCTGGGCTCTGGAAGACCAGGACCCACGAGCAGTCCTCCAGTGGATTCTGGCTACTTCTTTTGGGGAGCTTCGTGCTCGGGGAAATCACTTAGCCAGCAGCCGGGTGACAGGATTACAAAGGACCCTAGAATTTCCCATGAAACCTCACCACTTCCGCACGAAAGCCAAACCTTTCTGGAAGGGACTCCCGAGGGTGGAACCTGGAATCTCTCCCCTGCCCCAAAGCATGAGCAGAACCGAAGATTCAAGAGCAAGGTGCAGTGTGAGAAGCCCATCCCTGTCCCCTCGGCCAACCTCGGCCGGTCCTCGTGGGCCTCAGTTTCCCCAGGTGCACAATGGTTTTGGGCTCTTCTAGATAATCTGTAAATCAATGAACACACCTTACAGCTTACATGCACGATGGCTTCGTCTATTCACATAAAAAGTTGAAGTTCCTGCCAGCAGCCGCTAGAGTGAAGGGGACGCACACAGCAAGGACAACTTACTCTTTATTGATTAAAAATGAAGAAAACATGCAGTAAAATACAAAGTCAAAAAAGGGGGGAAAGTTGAATATTTTACATCTTCCATAATCTAGCATATGCCATGTCATAAGGAGGAGCCTCCCTTTATTGATACACCATCATTCTATCCTCCAGATTATTAAATAGTATCAGCTGGCTCTAAGATTTGGTTCAAAACTTAGGCAAAAACCCCACCCAAATGAATCCATTAGTCACTGAGAAAGACCGGACGTTTCACAAATAGCATTGGCACATGTTACCTTGTGCTACAGACAGGCCCTGCTCCAGGGACAGGGTCTCGCCCCGAACCCCCAGCCCTGGAGGGGAGCGAGGTGCTCCCAGCCGGCAGATTCCGTTCACCTGTGTCCTCAGCATCACTGCCCAAGCCAGCAGAGGGGGTTCAGCACACGCCGTGCAGAAGCACTAACACTGTCTCCTAGTCCCCAGCAAGGCAGACACAGAACTGAGAAGAGAAAGAGAAAACTCCGCTCTCATGCCTGGCCCACTGCAGCTCACGGGCGGCGGCTCACTCCCAGGCCAGGCCAGGCCTGCCCGCAACCAGCCCTGCGACAGTGTGCAGCTGCATGCCCCGGGCTTGTGTGAGGCCAAGGGCGGGACGTTGAGCCCCCAGCCAGCGTCAAAGACTCTCTTTCCACCACTTACCTCCACCTCCCTGCCACCACCCCCCAAAAAGACAAAGAAAAGCTAACTATTTCCCCAGCAAGCTGGTCAATGCTTTTCTCTTCTGGCTCGGCAGGCTCCCTCTGACCAATCCTGCTGGGACCTGGGACTTTGGCATCTAATCTTCTAAGCTCCTCTCCTCCCAACCCCAAACCCATCCCGCTTCCTCCCCAACTCCATCCCTCTCCCAACATACTTTTGCACCCAGAGCAGGTGAAGAACGCCTATGGCTGAAACTACAGACTCAGAATGAACAAAACAATGGCGGGGCAGTGGGTTCTTGGGAGAGCTTTCAGGTGTGTTCTCAGAGGCAGGTCAAGTAAGCTGCTCGTCGGACTGACAAGGCAGGAGGGCCCGAGCGACCCATAAGTTAGCTCTCCCCTTCCCGTGGACCCAGGGCCCGTCTGTGTGGGTCTATTTAAGGCCAGATCGAGGATCCCATTCGTACACAAAACTTGGGAATTTGGTAGGGCTACTAGCAGTTAGACAAAGGTGACTATGAAAAAGTAGGAAAAAAGACTCAACCCCACTGATTATTCACATATTGCATTATGAGTGCTTTTTCAAACCTAAAGAATAATTTATATAATTTCTGTAGAAAATCAAATGAACACTGTCTACTCATAAAACGTAAAGGTCACGGCACATGTGGTTTCGCTTTCCGTCACGAGTCCGGGTCAGCGCAGGCAGCTCTCCCCTCCGGAGTCAGTGCAGAGGGGAAGGCAGGCCTCGGCCAGGCGGCTCTCCTTTATTGCTGTAGAAATCGCAGCCCGTTACACCCACACCACAGGACTCCCCGGCCAGCGGCACTCATGTCTGGAGGAGGAGGATCGAGGAGCAGTTTGTCTTCAATTTTATATTTGAAAATAAATACTTCCCCAATGATGTGAGTTACTAATTTTTTCTGTTCCAAAACCACCTCTGGCGGAACTGACTTTTGTGAGCTACTACTCGATGCTTCCCGCCGGGAGGGCTCTGCGGCCGCAGTCAGCCCCCAGTCGATGTTCTGCACCAGCTGGAGTTAAGGCTGGCAACCCTTTCTGGAGGGAGCCTGAAGAAGGGTGCCTGAGAGCAGCTTGAGCAAAACACTCGGAGACGCCAGGAGCAGGGCAGGAGCGCGGGAGGCTGCCTCCGCCGAGGCTGTGCTTTTTCCTAACAAAGGTTGCTAGAATTCACGTCAGGTACACAGAAAAAAGACTAATTAAATTCTCTGGGCTCCAGCTGAACAATCAACTTTAATTGCTACGTGAGTGGTAGGGCTATCCCAGGCTGCCCACGTCCTGGCGGGGCCCGCTGGCTGCCACGTCCCCGGCCATCGTGGAGTAAGGCAAGAATGAGCTGGGCGAGCTCCCCCTGGCCTCCAGGCACCAGCGGGAGGCGGGTGCACAGGTTACTAACGGAACTCGTTGAGGGGAGGCTGCCTCTGGGATCCAACTGTACTCTCCGGAGGGACAAAGGGAACGACGGCAGGAAGAACAGAAAGGAGGAGCTGAGAGCTCCCAGTGGGGTGTGTTGCTGGGTTCTTTGGCAGTAGTGGGTCAGGCCAAGAGAAGCAACAGAGATACGCATGTGTAGAATCTCCTGAGGCGCCTCTTCCAGGGCTGCGGCTTAGCTGATGCTGAGCTGGGCGAATCCTATCAGTTTGCCGTCATCAGGAATATCGGAGCCTTCAACACCAGACGCCTGAGAACCAAACAAAATGACAAGCTGCAGCCACTTGTGAACAAAACCACAGGCAGCAATTACAGCTGAAATGGAGGGAAGGCAGAGGGCAGAGGGCAGAGGGCGGCAGGGCCCGGGGATACAAACAGGAGGCTCATCAAAGTGTTTCTGCCAGAAAAGATGGGGACTGCGCAAGAGCTGCAGGCAGGCTGGCTCGGAATTTCTCGAGTAGCTAAGGGGTGGGGTTAGAGGCTTCTGGGAGGGAGGAAGGGAGGCCTCAGGGAGACTAAATGAACATCAGCTACATATGCTAACCATCTCCTCATCAGGGGAATAGAAGGCTGGCCTGCGGAGGCTGCCAGTGTGTAAATGGCAAGATGTTTATGTGAGTGTGCAGTACTGGGGATGGAACCAGGGGCATCCTACCTCCAAGCTACACCCCCAGAGTCCTTTTTATTTTTTACTTTTTTTGAAACAGGGTCTCGCTAGGTTGCTGAAGCTGTCCTTGAACCTGTGATCCTCCTGTCTTAGCCTCCCAAATACTGGGATTATAGACATGCACCACCACACCTGGTAGAAAGATGGCTTAAGAAAAAAGGGGTGAATACCAGTTTGAAAGTGACAGATCGATTTGACTGAGGTTCTTCCACAATTTTCTGTAAATTAGCTGCCACTGTAATCATACAAACAGAGTAACAAATGAGAAGCTATATAAATCCACTTGCAACCGTATTTTTAAAACTTAAATGGTGAGTTTTATACAATCAAAATGGAAGCATTTAAAAAGATCAACAAGTAAAAAAAATCAAATAATCATTGAACAAATAAAGGTATCTTTGAAACTGATTGTAAATCTTCAGTCATTGGCGAATTAGCTTTCTTTAAAATGTATAAACTTGCTTAGGAAACAGTCAGGCTGAGAGGTCTGATTTGCCTGTTAATGGACCAGAAAAGCCCTGGAGAAGGCGCCACCACAGCATGACCTGTCGCCTGTTCTTGTTCTGTCTGCAAACTAAGAATGGTTTTAAGATGACAGACTGTCCGCAGCCCACAAAGCCAGAATGACCCACTGTCTGGCCTTTGGCAGGGAACTGCCGCGGACCTGCCCTACCTGGCAGCTTTCCCGCCAGTGATGCTTCTCCCTTCCCTCTTTGCTTCATCTAGGAATCTCTACCATCTGCTTGCCTCTGCTCCAGACATACCCAAATAGATTAGAAATGGCCAAGCTTCCGTTAACTTGTGACTGCTGTCACCACTTCTAGGAGTGTCCCAGAAACCCGGGCGTGTCTCCACTTAATACTGTCAGAGGTAACAAACCCACAAGTAGGATAGAGTTGTTTTTGTTTTGTTTTTTTTTTTGGGGGGGGGGGAGTAAGGATCAGGCCTTAGTACCTGTAATTTTAGCCAAGACCATCAGATCAGACCTATTCAGTGGTTTTGCAGGTACCAGGTAAACAGACACAGGGGCGCAGGGGCAGATCACAATGTGGTTACCTATTACTAAGTCCCTTCCATCCACCAGGCCAGCAGAAATGAGCTCCTGAGAGACGCCCTCCGCTGTATCTGCAAGACAAAGAAGAAGGAGCTCCATCCTCGTGTGCACAGCATTGCTAACTCGAGTGCAGGAGCCAGCGCCAGAGCCAAGCAGCTAGCTACCAAGTCCACAGCACCAAGAAGGCAGCAAGGGCCCTCTCCTGCTGGGGAGTACCTCAAGTGAGGGCTTCTGGCAGGTGTGGGTAGCGGGCCGACTGCACGATCCAGATGGCTCTGCACAGAGAACTAACGTGGAGGGCTGCGGCCATGCCAGAGGAGCGCCTGACAGGAGCCTGCTCTTTTTGAATACAACCCCAGACTCGAACTCTCTGAGCTCTGAGACACGATGCTGAGTGCGGCCATCTCCAGTTCAGGTAGAAGATTTATTATCAAAACCTCTTCTCTTTGGGGATCATATTCCAGGTTTTTTGCTAAACCCTTTCTTTTTTATTCTGCTGGCTTTCTTCTCACCTGATCATTCCGGGTGGCACACCCGAGCAACAGGTGTGAACAAAGACTAAGCCCACGAGGCCAGGCCACCCAACTGATTCCATTTCAGCGGGCTCTGGGCTGGCTCCCGAGGCTGGACACCACGCCCCTGGAAAGAGCGGGAGAACAGCAGGGAGGGGGGTGTGCACACGTTCACTCGGTGGCCAGCATTTTAATGGTTCCTCGAAGCTGAGTTTGCGGGTTCTCTATAGAACAGTACCCCCGACCACCTCCGTCCATCTGCACCTGGTCCTGTGGCCAGCTGCGGATTGTGAGACAGCGGAAGGTAACTGTGGGATGAAAGGTGAGGGATCTGCTGGCCACTCTCCCAGGCAGAACCCTGAGTGACAAGGCAAGAAAAGAAACAAGCCTTGTTCCAGGGTGAAGTTCACAGCCAGAAATAGCACACCACACGCTCCAACGGCTTCCTCAGGAGAAAGGAGACAGGGGGCCATGTCTCTGTTCACTATCAGATGAAACAGCATGTTCAGTGATAACAGCCAGAACTCTGGACTCGGGACACTCGTGTGAGCTCCAGCACCTCGTTCCGGCTCCTGGCTGACCTCCTGAACAGCTGCTCTACCTCTCTGTAGCCCTTGATTTCACCATATGGTAAATGGGGATGATAAGCCGGGCGTGGTGGTGCACCTTTGTAATCCTAGCACTTGGGAGGCTGAGACTAGAGGATCGCAGTTTCGAGGCCAGCCTCAGTTACTTAGTGAGGGGCCTCTGCAACTTAGTGAGACCTTGTTTCAAAATAAAGAATAAGACTAGGGGTGTAGCTTGAAGGTAGAATGCTCCTGGGTTCCATCCTCAGTACCAAAAAAAAAAAAAAAGGAGATGGTAAGTTTCCCTTAAGGGACTATTGTGAGAATGTAATGAGATGCTATTTAGCACAATGCCTGGCCCAGTGTAAGAGCAGTGTTCACTACTGTTTGTATTACTATATACTATATTAGGTTTTCCAAAGGAGTTTAGCAGTAACTGCACTTTTTTTTTTATCCATGTGTCCCCCAAAACCTAAACCAGGAAATTATTACTATCCTTTAAAAGTAATACACATCTTAAAGACAAAAACCACACATCTAATTAAATAACAAGTTAGAAGTTAGTTTACTTTCAACCTTCTTGGTGCCTCACCTCTCCCCGGAGTAAATTCAAATCGGATGTCATTTAGTTCTTTTTTGGAATTCCTACGAAAGAAAACAGAATGACTAAAATCAGAATTTCTGAATTTATGTGTAAGAGCCGCCAGTATCCACCAGGAAAGCTGTGCCTTGGGAAGATTCTCCTGTTCCCGCGGGTCCCAGGACCTGCGCTGATGTGCCGCCACCGAGGGGCTCCGAGTAACAGCTGAGGCACCATCTCATGTCCTACAAGCCTGGGCTTCTGTCTGTCTCCCACCGACCAATACAAAAACCCGTCCGGCCCTCTGCCCACTAAGCCGATGCATGGCTTGAAGGAGTTCCACAAAGCTCACAGGTCCCCGGTGCCCTCTGGGAGGAGGGACCTTGCAGAGGCAACGAGGGGGCCAGGGCGCTGGCTGCCCGCGGAGCTGAGCGGGCGCTGCCCTGCGGGAGTGGGCGTGTCGTCAAGGCGAGGTGGCCCCTTCCACCACGGGCGAGGCAGCACGAAGGTCTCCCCCGACACGGCCCCTCACCCGGGGCGTCCGTCCCGGCCTCAAGAGCCATGTGAAATCAATCTGCTGTCAACTGCCCACACCCTGGTACTGTCTAGCAATCCAAAATGAACTTGGACAGATCACATAAAATGAAGAGAAAACCCGTATGAGCACAGGGAGGGGATTAAAACGGCATGGTGCCTGCTGGCCCTGTCCCCACGCCCAGGACAGCAGGTGATCAGTCACCACAGACCAGAGGACAGAGCACATGGCGCTCCCTCGGACCCCACAGGGACTCAGGAGAGCTCGAGGCCAGGGCGGCAAGGGGCACTTCAGAGACAGTGTGCAGACAGGACTCCAGTAGGCAGAGATGACAGGAACAGGAATCAGGCCCACACTCGCAGCTGGATATGTACTAGATGGCCCCAGGAATTCAAACGTGACTGGCGAGGCCGATTACGGTGACCACCACACCACATGCCGAGATTAACCCAGTTCCCTGGCAGCCTTGGCTGACGGTGGAGAAATCAGAACGCAATGCCCAAAGCAGACGTGCCAGATCACTCACGCTCAAACCCACCTCATCCAGATCCATCTGACAAGTAGTGCCCCTGAGGATCTCTCAAGTGAACTGCTTCACATGGACGGCTCCCCGAGCACGGCCTGCCTGCAGACCACCCTCCCGGGCAAGGCCTTCTCTCTACACTGGAGCCAGCGGGGGCTTGGGGGGGACTGACTGCAAATCAACTTCCAACCAAGACTGAACGTCAAAGGAGGCGTTTTTCTCCTTTCTTGGTATCCTTCCACAATATGAGAGGGTTACACATTGTCTGTGCTTAAGACATAATTATTTATTCTTTTTAGAAGCTGGGGGGAAAAAAAAACTAAAATAGATGTGTTCCACACAAAAAATAAAAAAGGACTGGAGGTTTAGCTTCAGAGGTAGAATGCCAATGGGTTCAAACCTTCAATGCCCAGGAACACATACACAACACACTTCCATACAAGTTTAGTGACTTAACTGGTATATATTATTATTATTATTATTAGTAGTAGTAGTAGTAGTAGTAGTGGGAATTGAACCCAGGGGCATTTTACTTCTGAGTTACACCCACAGCCCTATTTTTATTTTATTTTGAAACAGAGTCTCACTAGATTAATGAGTTTCATTATTTGCTAAGGCTATCCTTGAACCGCCAATCCTTCCAGTCTCAGCTACAAGTACCACACTCAGCTACATACTTAACTTTAAAGATCTCTTCTGATCATTTAACTTCAAAGTCTTGTCGGGCGTGGTGATGCACACCTGTAATCCCAGTATTTGGGAGGTTGAGACAGGAGGACTGCAGGTTCAAAGACCACAGCCCTATTTTTATTTTATTTTGAAACAGAGTCTCACTAGATTAATGAGTTTCATTATTTGCTAAGGCTATCCTTGAACCGCCAATCCTTCCAGTCTCAGCTACAAGTACCACACTCAGCTACATACTTAACTTTAAAGATCTCTTCTGATCATTTAACTTCAAAGTCTTGTCGGGTGTGGTGATGCACACCTGTAATCCCAGTATTTGGGAGGTTGAGACAGGAGGACTGCAGGTTCGAAGACAGCCTCAGCAAGTACTGAGACTCTTATCAACCTAGTGAGACCTTGTTTCAAAATAAAAATAAAAAAATAGGGCCAGGGGTATAGCTCGGAGGTAGAATGCCCAAGTTCAATCCCCAGTACCCCCCTCCACACACACATAAAAAAAAACTTCAAAGTCTTAACAGTGGAAATAGGAATCCAGCCTTCTACTTCTACAGTCTGGAACATTGGTCATTAAACAACCATTCTTATTGGGCATGGTGGCGCACACCTATAATCCCAGTACTTGCAAGGCTGAGACTGGAGGATCAAAAGTTTGAGACCAGCATCAGCAACTTAAGACTCTCAGCAACCTAGCAAGACCCTTTTTCAAACAAACAAATACACACACACCACCACTCACACACAAAAAGGAAACTGCATCACTTCTAAGTATTTTCTCTACTTCGTTGTAACATGTGTCTATTAACTGCTATAAGACTGCAAAACAAATTTCTTTGAAGAGATAAGTGTATTTTTTTTTTGAGGTACTGCGGATGGAACCTGGGGGCATTCTACCTCTGAGCTACACCCCCAGCCCTATTTTTAATTCTTTCTTTTGAAACAGGGTCTCACTAAGTTGCGGAGGGACTCATTAAGTATCTGAGGCTGGCCGTGAACCTGCGATCCTCCTGTCTCAGCCTCCCAAGTACTGGGATGACAAGTGTGCGCCACCACGCCCGGCAGTGTATTTGTTTTGTAGAATGAAAACAGAATGAGATTACTGAGGCATCCTATTAATTCAGAACTATCTGAGATGAGACCAGGTTTCTATAAAGGAAAAGTAAGCAAATGTGCTTGCTTTATACTTATGGCCTCATTTCACCGCTCCAGATCAAAACGCTCCCCACAGAATCCTCGCTGCCCCTCGTCACGACATGCGTGGGGGTCAGCCAACAGTCAGCCATGCGACACTTTAAAATGTGGGCAGGAGCCAAAGAAGGCCGGGGCTGGCCCACATGAGGCTTTACTCTGAACTGCCTTTAGGAGTAGACAGAGACCTAACTGGAACAAAAAACAGAAAGTCCTGGCAGAGCGCTGGGGTGTTTAGAACGAACACTGCTAACCATGGCGCTTCGTGCTGAGCAATCCCTTAGGCCCTCTCTACACACCCCCAGCGAGAACCGCCAGTTAGAACAACTGCCGTAAGAGACAGAAGCCAACAGAAAATACACTTAGGAAATATATTTCTATCTTTATTTGTAGTCCTGAGGATTGAGCCCGGGCATTCTATTTCTGAGCTATACCCCCAGTCCTATTTTTTATTTTGAAATATAGTCTTACTAGGTTGATAAGTCTCACTACTTGATGAGGTTGACCTTGAACCTGTGATCCTCCAGTCTCAGCCTCCCCAGTACTGGGACTACAGATGTGTCCCACCACACCCAGCTTGGGAATTTTTTTTTTTTTTTTTGGTACTGGCAATTAAACCAAGTCATTCTATCTCCAAGCTCCACTCCTAGCACTATTTTACTTTTGATATGGAAACAGGGTCTCATTAGGTTGTTGAGGCTGGCCTTAAACCTGTAATCCTCCTGTTTCAGCCTCCAAAATACCGAGATTATAGGCTTTCATCTTTATTTGATCAATCACAGTCATAAACCACTCCACTTGATCTGGCTGATCCAGACACTAAGATGGTATACTTATATAGTCATCTCTCAAGACTAGTCTCCAGATAGAGGCTAGCACACTCCCCTATAAACTGCTTCTCAATTACAGAGCAGGTTTTCTAACCCAAACTAGCTAAGCTGCAAGTTCCCACACGTGTCACTATCAATAGGGAGACCACGGAGAGGACACGAGTATCAGTTAGTCTAGTCGTGGCAGCTGTCACTATTATTTCTAGGAAAATACCACACTGGCAGACAAACACCAACTGATACTGGTGGGACGGGGAAATGCACAATCCTATCACCCAGTTACTCCCTGGCACAACTACTCAAACATCTACAGAAAGCTCACAGAACAGAGAATGTCCTTACCTTAATCGTAGTACTAGACTGATTGGGATCTTGGGATCTTGTGAACCTGCTCCTGAAGACAGAGCCTAGAACGCATTGAGAGGCATAAAGTCAGCGCCGGGACATTACGCGCGCAGGTGACGGGTGCTCTGCAGAGGACGCTCCTTCCTCTCCAGCAGGTCACCCTGCTCCCCGAGGTCAGCCCTGCTGGGAGGACACGCAGGCAGACGCAGCAACAGCAGCTCAGGGTAATTAGAAAGAGATTCCACACATTTACATTTTGTGTTTTCAGGTCATTGTCCACTTTGTACAAGGATGAAAGAGTAAGTTTCTCACTCTTAAAACTCGCAGTGTACCATACTGGCAATACCCGAGGTAGGAGCTAGGCCGGCTGACCCTCAGGATCCACTCAGCCAAAGGGTCAGGTCTTTTTTTTTTTCTTTTCAGTTCTAGGGATTGAACTCAGGGGCGTTCTACCTCTCAGCTAAAACCCCCAGCCCTGTTTTTTATTCTTTATTTTGAAACAGGGTCTCACTAAGTTGCGGAGGGCCTCACTAGGTAGCTGAGGCTGGCCTCGAACCCGGATCCTCCGGTCTCAGCCTCCCAAATGCTGGGATTACAAGCATGTGCCACCACGCCCGGCTAAGGTTCAGGTCTTTTTAAGGCTAAACTAAATCTCACTGAAAACTGGAGCTATCTCTTGCTTTCTGGAAGACATACACATTCTACTTGTAACATAATTCTAATCTTCCCATCAGTTTTCTCAAGACAACTGTATTTTCTCCCGCATGATGGGCAGAAGCGCAAAGCTGGAAAGCTGGAGGGTGAAAAGGTGAAGCAGGAGTGCCCGGGCGGTTGTCTCCTTTCACCTAATGTTAGAAAAGCGCAACTTCTGATCCCGAGGCCCTGAGAGCTCCCTGCAGCCGCACGCAGGAGGCCACACCGTGCTTCCTGCGGGAGTGCACGGGGCCGCGGCGAGGGCTGCAGTCACGCGGGACCTTCAGCGCATGTGTGCGGGGTTTACAGCCTAATATCTTAAAATGAACAATTCAGGAGGTGAACTGAATGAAGGTCTGATATAGCACTGACAAGAAATTAGCCAAAAAATCTTGATGTTTGGAATGCTTTCCTTATTTACTTATTTTGTTGCTTAAACACTATGTGATCAAGCCACGCATGTGGCGCACACTTGTAATCACAGTACTTGGGAGGCTGAGACAGGAGGATCGCAGGTTCTCGGCCAGCCTCGATACTTAGTGAGGTCCTCTGCAACTTAGTGAGACCCTGTTTCAAAATAAAGAATAAAAAATAGGGCTGAGGTTGTAGCTCAGAGGTAGAATGCCCCTGGGATTCAATCCCTAGTACTGCAAAACAAAATAAAACAAAACAACCCGTGCCCACCGGGCGTGGTGGCGCATACTTATAATCCCAGTACTTGGGGAGCTGAGACAGGAGGATTCGGGTTTGCAGCCTCAGCTATTTAGTGAGGCCCTCCGCAATTCAGTGAGACCCTGTTTCAAAATAAAGAATAAAAAACAGCATGGGGGTGTAGCTTGGAGGTAGACTGCCCCTGGGTTCAATCCCCAGTACCGCAAAAAACAAACAAACAAAAAAAACCTGTGTGATCCTTATAAAACTCTCTTACCTGCACACTTTTAAAACTGTGAAAACAGAATTTCTTTCTTTTTTTTTTTTTTTTTTGGCAGTACTGGGGATTGAACTCAGGGGCATTCTACCTCCGAGCTATACCCCCAGGCCTATTATTTTGAAACCAGGTCTCACTAGGTTGCGGAGTGCCTCACTAGGTAGCTGAAGCTGGCTGTGAACCCGGATCCTCCAGTCTCAGCCTCCCAAATGCTGGAATTACAAGCGTGCGCCACCACACCCGGCTGAAGACGGAATTTCTAACTTGTTTCAATATCTGCAAACACACCCAGCAGAGTCTTGCACATCAGTATCTGTTCTCCTCACCCGCCTACAATCGGCCACTGACGCACACCCCGCTTTACCTGAGCTGCCCCGGCTGGCTCTGCAGGTGGTGGGAGAGAGACCTGTGTTGGCTGTGGAGGCATCTGCCCAGCTGGCTGAGGTAGATGAGCAGAAATCTGTTCTGGAACTTGGAGTAAAGTACCCATGGGGTCAGTTGTTGAAAAGAGCTGTAATGAAACAGACACACAGTGCCACTTACTTGAGTGGAAAGGGAGGCGGGTCTACTGGCAGCCAAGGGAGCCCTAGAGGGTGACGTTTCAAGGGTTTGTGTCATGTACTGGCTCCCTGCCACTTCTCTGAATATATATGTCAAACAGAAATCAAATATTTCTAAGCTTTTTAGTTTTTAACAACTTTGCAAGGAATGCCATATCTTTTTTTTCGTTTTTTGCAGTACTGGAGATTGAACCCAGGGGCATTCTACCTCCAAGCTATCTCCCCAGCCCTATTTTTAATTCTTTATTTTGAAACAGGGTCTCACTAAGTTGTGGAGAGCCTTACTACATAGCTGAGACTGGTCTCAGCCTCCCAAATGCTGCCACCACGTCCAACTAACATATCCTTTTGTTTGTTTATTTATCTGTTTGTTTGTTTATTTATTTATTTTTTTGGTACTGGGGATTGAACCCAGGGGCATTCTAACTCCGAGCTACACCCCCAGCCCTATTTTTTATTCTTTATTTTGAAACTGGTTCTCACTAGGTTGTGGAGTGCCTCACTAAGCAGCTGAGGCTGGCCTCGAACCCAGATCCTCCGGTGTCATCCTCCCAAGTACTGGGACTACAAGCGTGTGCCATCATGCCCAGCTAACATATCCTTTTAAGCGCATCCATTTTAAGTATATGATTTGAAGATTTTTGCACAATTTATACAACTGTACAACCAGCACTACAACCCAGAATTAGAACATTTTCATCACCTCCAAAAGTTCTCTACGTCTGATAGTTACTTTTTGCTTCCGCCCTAGACAAGCACCAATCGACTTTGGTTTACGTAAACTTGCCTTTTCTGGAGGTTTCGTATAAATGGAATCATACACCATGTGGCCTCTTTAACTTTGCATCATATTATTTCTAACCACATCCATTCTACCCCCTTTGTCCAGCAGAACAGCACCTCCAAAATATGGATTTAAGATGCGCACGGTAACTGACACCTATAATCCTAGTATTCGAGGGCGGAGACAAGAGGATCACAGGTTTAAGGGCAACCTCAACAACTTAGTGAGACCCTGTTTCAAAAATAAAATGGGTCTGGGGTGTAGTTTAATCATAGAATGCTCCTGGGTTCGGTCTCTAGTAACCCCCCAAACACACAGGAAGGCAATGAATGATTCCTTAACATATCTGAAATGCATTTTAAAAATGAGTATGCAGTTTTAACACTAATAGACATTTCACATATTAACCTAAAATTTTGTATGTTTTAAATAGTTCATAAATTTTAACTGTGTGATTTTAGGGGAAAGACTGATGAATACAAAAACAAGTTAAACATATATTCAAAATTATAAGTTAGTAGAAAAACTATCAATGGAATGGCCAAAATTTGGAACTCAAAGTGAAAACAATTCAAAGGGCAATAATAATGAATAGCTGATATTATATACGTAAAAATCACAGAGACCAGGGGGTAAAATTGTGTATTCATTTAACTCTACTTATAATGAGACGTAAAAAGCTACTCATCGGCTCTAGATTTTGATAGAGAAACTTTAAAATGAGCAGACCTGAAAGAAGAGGGACCTGAAGAGTAGAAGCGGAACTGGAGGGGAGGGAGAGGAGGAGGGAGAGGAGGAAGGAAGGGAGGAAGGATGATCAAAGAACAATCGTGCCCAGCTGAGTGTCACAGTGAAACCGTTAAAGTCTACAATCAGTATGTTTAATAATTATAAAAATACAATGTTTAGAGTACTACTTCAAAAGGTTAGCTTCCATACTGTAGGCACATATGTATCTACTTATAATAAAAAGGATATATAAAACCAAGTAAGAGGACTCTATGGAAAAAGTGGAACCCAGTGCACGGCTGGTGGGAATGTAAAACAGTGCCGGCTGCATGAACAAGAGCTCGGCTGTTCTTCAGAAGATTAAACACAGAACAACCATATGGCCCAGCAACTCCACTTCTAGATCTATATCCAGAAGAACTGAAAGCAGGGTCTCGCACAGGTATTTGTAATCCCACGGTCACAGTAGCACTGTTCAAAATAGCCCAAAGGTAGAAGCAAGTAAATGTCACTGACCCATGAATGAACAAACCAAATGTGGGAGATGGATGGATGGATGGATGGATGGATGGATGGATGGAATAAACCAGTCAGAAAAGGACAAATACTGTATGATTCCACTTATATGAAGTTCACAGAACAGTCAAATTTAGAGACAGAGAGTAGAAGTTGCCAGGGATTCAGGGTGGGGAAAAAACAGGGTTACTCTTCAGTGAGGAAAGTTTCAGTTTGGAAGGAAGAAAAAGTTCTTAATATAAAGAGTGGTGATAGTTGTACTCTAATATGAATGTGTTTAGTGCCACTGAATTGAAAATGATTAAGATGGTAAGGTTTATGTTATGTGAGTTTTATCATAATTAAATTAGAAAACAACGTAAGCCAGGAGTGGTGGTGCACACCTGTAATCCCAGTACTTGGGAGGCTGAGACAGGAGGATCACAGGTTTGCCACCAGCCTCCGCTACTTAGTGAGGCCTTCGGCAACTTAGTGAGACCCTGTTTCAAAATAAGGAATAAAAAATAGGGCTGGGGATGTAGCTCAGAGGTACAAAATCAAAACCAAAATAAAAAAATATATATACTTTAACAAGGCCCCAATAATCCCAATTACTTACCTCAGAATTTGATAATGATTCTTTCACTCGAGGAGACTAAAAGAAATCAAAATAAGTGCTCATTAATTCAGGCTTAGGTTATCCTAGTCAGTTCCAAGTAACTGCAATAATGCTGAATGCAAATCAACTCCATTTCATTCTGACTCATAAATTAACTCACAAGTAACTCTAGCAAAGGTTTTCTGAAAAAAGAAAACCATCACGACAGCCTGTAAGGAATATGTATACACTGCAGTTACAACTTCCCAGCTTCCGCTTACTAAGCAGAGACGACGGGACTGTCAGGGTTCTCGGGCAGTGGGGAAGTCACATTCAAGTGAGACTTCCTACTGACCACGAATACAGCATGTCCTGAAGTTCTAGACCGAACCTAATCCTTCGAGCTAATTATTCAACACCTTCTCAGAGCACAGCAACTCCGGGTGTGGACTCTGACAGAGAAGCCGAGCCAAAATGGAAGAACAATGATGCAAAAGTTGCATTTCAAGAGTCTGCCACCTAGGAAAAGTCAACTGGGATGTGTAATTGTGACTACAGAGGCTTGGAAAGGGAGTGGCTGGGCCTCAGACAGTGGGGGGCTGGAGGGCAGGAACCCAAACCCAGACAGGAGAGTTCCGGTCTAGTTCTACAGAATGGTGGGGTGAGATAGTTCACAATAAGCTACTATGTATTTTATGCATAACTAGAAGAAAAAAGCTCAGACTCCAGACACAGGAAATAAGGACAAAGAAACATTAGTTATCTTTGTTTGATCACTACATACAGTAAACACTTATTGAAATACTGTACTGTACCCTACACATGTGCACAATTGCTACATGTTGATCAAAAATTTAAAGAAATGTGGGTTGTCTGAAAATAATGGCTAGAACTTAAAATGAATTAATTATATCAACGTGTATTAATATGGATAGACCTTGAAAACATACTTTTGAGTTAAAAAAAAAAATTGAATCCAGGGACATTCTACCTCAGAGCTACACCCCCAGTCCTTTTAATTTTGAAACATGGACTCTCTAAGTTGCTGAGGGTCTCACTAAGTTGTTGAGGTGGCCCTAGAAGCTGCAATCCTCCTGCCTTGGCTTCCCAAATACTGAGATTATAAGTGTACACCACCATGCCCTGCTTAAAAAAAGAAAGATATATCTCTTAAGTAAATTTTTCGGTAGTGCTGAGGATCAAAAATAAAATTTAAACACAAAATATTTTATGTTATTTTAGATATATGATACATGTAGTAAAACTATAAAAATGTAGACCAGGCAGGTTTTTAAAAAGTAGGATAACAGCCAGGCATGGTGGCGCATGCTTGTAATCCCAGTACTTAAAGAGGCTAAAACTGGAGGATCACTGGTACGCGGCCAGCCTAAGCTACTTAGTGATGCCCTCCACAACTTAGTGAGACCCTGTTTCAAAAATAAAGAATAAAAAATAGGGCTGGGGATATAGCTCAGAGGTAGGAGGGCCCTGGGTTCAATCCCTAGTACCATGAAAATTTTTTTTTAAAAGTAGGATAATAATTATTTCTGGGGCTCTGAAGTGAAAGTGACAGAAAAATATATTTAATTTTAATGCATCAGCTTTAATTAGATCCTTGTTGATGAAAAAAGCCATAAAAGACATTCTTGAAACAACTGGGGATATTTTAATATGGATTAGATACTAGATAATTACATCAACTTACAGTTAATATTTCTAGAGATGATATTATGATTGGTGTAGGAATGAACTTTATTTTTAGGAGGTGCATACTAAAATGCAATGATATCTACAACATAGTTCCAAATGGTATAGCAAAACACACACACACACACCAAACAGGCAAAATCACCTTAGGGCTTTGGTAAACTAAAAAGAGCAGAGAAGTCCCTGAGTGGAGACCTCAGACCTCAGCAAGCCAAGCGCTGTTTCTGGGAGAATTGCAGGTGAAGATTAATGCTTCCAGGCCCAAAGGCCCCAGTAGAAGAGTGAAGGCCAGAGTCCAGGCCCGCTTCTCTAGTTTAACCTACGCATGGATGATTTCTACTACCTGCAGGACCGATCTGTCCTCTCAGCATACTTTGTTTGCTGCCATTACAACTCCAATTAACACACAGAGAGCAATTTCCTTTTTGTCTCTATCCCATGAGCTTCATGAGGACAGAGACATGTCTGTCATTTTGCTGTTGTTCTGCCAACATTTAATACGATGCCTGGCACATAGTAACTCCATAATAAATATTTTTAATTAAAAAAAAGAAAATAATGGCTAGAGGAAATAAATTGATATGTTTATGTAAATTAAGGTGAGGTCTTCAGTACCTGTTATAAACCAGTATTTAGTTGAAAATGACCAATTATATTGTCATATAAACATCTATAGTTTATTTTGTAAATCATGACAGCTGGTAGTAATTCTGAATCCAGACACCCTAACCCAGTAGTGGCATCAAAAAGAAGCTTACCTCTGACTAAATATTGCCGTATGGCAAATCCTACCAACTGTGGATTTAGTCAGACTACATAAAAGGTTAACTTACGTTTTTAAATTTTCATCACCACTTTCTTAAAGAGGATCAAGGCTCAGGTAATAGCTAATGCATCACAGCAAGTAAGGGGCCAGACCAAAACCTTCTTTAAAAAAAAGTATCTGAGGACTGGGTCTAGTATAGCTCAGTGGTAGAGTGCTTAGCTAACATGTGTAAAGCCCAGGGTAAGTGCTGAGCTGCACGGTTCAGCTCAACCCTAAGGGCTGGAAAAAAAAAAAAATTGTATTTGGAAATCATTTTGAGTTTTCTTTTCCCCACAGAAAAGCTACTACGATAAACTACAAAAGACACTATTAACTATCATTAACCTTTGCTGTCTCATGTAAATTTGGATGCTTTCTCTTTCTAAATATATACATATATTACGTATATATATATAAGTACATACATATAAATATACATATATATAAATCACATGCTTCCTATAACATTTGAGAATAAGCTGCAAATATCATGGCTGCTTACCACTTAATAGTATGTGTATTTCCTAAGAACAGAGATATTTTCTTACATAACTTCACACTATAGTTATCAACTTCAGTAAGTTTAACAATGACATAATGCTTTTATCTAATTTCCTATCCATAATCCAAGAGTCAACAGTCTTGTGTTTTTTGTCCAGAATAGGATAATCTAGGGTTGTATATTACAGATATGCTATCATGTCTCTTTAGATTTTTTAAATCTTGAACATCAACTTTTTTTTTCTTAGTACTGGGGATTGAACCCAGGGACATTGTAGCTCTGAGCTATACCACTGGTCCTATTTTATTTTCTATTTTTAAACAGGATCTCGTTAAGTTGCTGAGGGTCTTGCTCAATTGCCAAAGCTGGCCTCCAACCTGCAATCCTTCTGTCTCAGCTGTCAAGCACTGGGATTACAGGCATGCACCACCCAGCAACTTAGCAAGACCCTGTTTCCAAATAAAAAATAAAACAGGGGTGGGGGTATAGCTTGGAGGTAGAATGCTCCTGGGTTCCATCCCCAGTTCCCCTCATCCACAGGAATAATAGACTTCAGAGACAAAGATTTTATTGGTAGGCCTTCGATCATTTCACCTTTATTCTCTTCTGCATGTCTAAGTGGCCACTAATCCTATCCAGTATGTTTTTCCTCTCAGACGCATTTTTCATCTCTAGGGTTGGGGTCTTTTTCCTATACTCTAAATATTACCATATTCGACAGATGTGCCAGTCCAATTTTCCACAGAGAACTAAGTGGGCTCCTATGGACAAGCCGTTGGCAGAGATCCCGCCACCAGGACGCGCAGGTGGAGCGTCCAGCGGGGCGGGCAGCTCAGTACTTACCCTGAGTTGTGAAATCGCCGCCTTCCCCTCCTCACTCTCTTCATCAAACTCGTCATCACTCCACTCCCAGCCTCCGTCCTCGGTCTTGTGGAGACGGCCACTGGAGCCCGGGACTCTCCGAACCTGCGCGTCGGGAAGAGGGGCAGATTCCAGTAGGGCTTTCCGTTTACTACACACATCACTCGGTCACACCTCCAGCTCCCCGATCACTCCAGCCGGCGAGCGGGTAACTGCTACCGCACACGCAAGTGCTCCCACGGAAATTCAGAGCCTCCGGCTCTGTCTCCAGGCAGTCCCCTCCCCCTCTACCTCTGGAGCCCCGACAACAGAAAAACACGTCTGTGCTGCTTCCCGTCAAATCTGACAAATGTTTTAATGTACTGAGACATTTAAGAAGAAAAACAAAAATCGTAAATACCTAAAATGAAGAACCCTTTTCCTTTAAAATTTTCAATTAAAGTTATACTTACATTTGGTTTCAAGAGTACTAGAGCTATGCATGCTTTGTTAAGAAAACAGCAAACTCCTAACCTCTGTCTCCTCCCCACAGGCAACTACTTTCAATTCATTTTAGCTTATTCTTCTAGAATTTACGGTCATTTCTCTAAGGTGTGTATAACATTACTTTGTTTTTTTTGTTTTGTTTTAGGAATTATCTATGGAGCTTCCTGCTATGAATAAGAATTCATGCTCAACTCCTACCCCTTTCCCAAGATCCACTGTAGTTTTGGTTGGACTCACGTTTGGTATCTACGTGACTTAACTGCATACACACCCAAGACCCTCCGTTACCAGTCACTGCCCGTTTCTCTCCCAAGCCCCCGAGGTCCGAGGCGACCACTCATCTACCTCTGTTGATTCTGAACATATCAGATGGATCATATAATGCATGGTCTTTTGTAACTCACTTCTTTCACTAGCATGTTTTAAAGATTCACTCATGTTATATCATGTTATCAGTACAGTTGTTCCAAGACTTCTGAAGGAGTTATGTTCCAATAAACCTATTGTAAGTGGAATATATTGTAAGTCAAAATGCACTGAATCTTCCTAACCTAACTGAACATCATCACGGCTTAGTGCAATACGTCCACTGTGGAGTCTCAGTGATTTATTCTTGTGACCACACGGCTGGCTGACAGCTCCACGCAGCTCACTGCCGCCACCCAGCCTTTCAAGAGAGTACAGCCCCACACATCGCTAGCATAGGAAATTCAAAACTGCAGCACATTTCTACTGAATGCCTCTCACTCACAGTCACAAAGTTGAAAAATCCCAAGTTGAACCATCCTAAGCTGAAAACCATCTGTCCTCTACAGACGGCTGTCAAACATACTCCACTGTATGGAAACAACAGATTTTGTGCGTCCATTCTTAAGCTGATGGACACTAGAATTGTTTCCACCCTGGGCTACTAAGAATAAGGCTGCGATGGACATCTGTGTGCATGTTTTGTGTGTACGTGGGTTTTCAATTCTCTTAGATACTCTGAGGAGTGAAATTGCTGGGTTACCTAACAATTCTGTTTCAGGACCTGCCAGACTATTTTCCCAAGTTGCTGCATCATTTTACATTCCCATCAGCAGTGCATCTGGGTTCCAATTTCTCCATAATTTTACCAACAATTGTTGATACCCGTCTTTTTTTGATAGTTCCCATATAGCAGGTGTGAAGTGGTACCTCACTGATATTTTAATTTGCATTTCTTATGGCAAATGATACTGAACATCTTTATACAAGCTTATTGGCCATCTGTATGTCTTCCTTGGAGAGATTTCTATTCAAATTCTTTGCCAATTCTTAAAAACTGAGTAGTCTTTTTATTAAGTTGCAGGAGTTCTTTACATAGTCTACCTACAAGTCCCATATCAAATATATGGTTTGTAAATATTTTCTCCCATTCAGTAAGATGCATTTTCTTTTTTTTTTTTTTTTTTTTTTTTTTTTTTTTTTTTTTTGTGGTACTGGGGATGGAACCCGGGGGTATTCTACCTCCGAGCTCCACCCCAGCCCTATTTTTTATTCTTTATTTTGAAACAGGGTCTCACTAAGTTGCAGAGGGCCTCACTAAGTGTAAGATGTCTTTTCACTTTCTTGATAGTCTCTAATTTTTTTTTCACAAAAGTTAATTTTTTTTTTTTTTTTTTTGCGGTATTGGGGATTGAACTCAGGGGCATTCTACCTCCAAGCTATACCCCCAGCCCCATTTTTTATTCTTTATTTTGAAACCGAGTCTCACTAAGTTGCGGAGTGCCTCACTAGGTAGCTGAGGCTGGCCGCGAACCCGGATCCTCCGGTCTCAGCCTCCCGAATGCTGGGATTACAAGCGTGCGCCACCATGCCCGGCTCACAAAAGTTAATTTTTTTTTAATTTTATTTTTTTTGCGGTACTGGGGATGGAACTCAGGGGCATTCTACCTCCGAGTTACAGCCCAAGCCCTATTTTTTATTCCTTATTTTGAAACAGGGTCTCACTAAATTGCGGAGTGCCTCACTAAGCAGCTGAGGCTGGCCGTGAACCCGGATCCTCCAGTCTCAGCCTCCCAAATGCTGGGATTACAAGCGTGCACCAGCACGCCTGGCTCACAAAAGTTAATTTTGATGAAGTCATTTTATCTATTTTTCCTTCTATTGCTTGTATTTTTGGTGTCATATCTTAGAAAGTTTTGCCCAACTCAAGGTCACAAAGATTTATCTCTATACACAAGATCCCCTTATCCATGGGGAATACTTTCCAAGACCCCCAGTGGATTCCTGAAACTGAGGATAGTACCTAATACACTATTTTTTCCCTATACGTATATGCCTATCATAAAGTTTAATTTATAAATTATACATAGTAGATTAGCAACACCGACCAATAAGTCCCCTTTTTTTAAGTTCCCAGGTGATTCTGATGTGTAACAATGGATGATAAACATGATAAAGGAAAGAAAGGATTGGTACTCAGTAGGAAGAAAATAATGTAAGTGTCCAAGTCTGTAGAAACATAGATATATGTGCAGATACAGATGTATACGTAGGTATGTCTCTAAAGTAGACACCAGTGCTTAGTAAGAATATCATTCCAAAATGTTTAATGTTATAAAACTATGGGATATGTACACAATGGAATTTTACTCAGCCATAAAGAAGAACAAAATCTTGTTATTTGCAGGGAAATGGATGTAACTGGAAAACATTATGCTAACTGAGATTAGTCAGTCACAAAAAGTAAAAAATCGTATGTTCTCCCTAATATGAGGAAGCTAGAGAGAAAGTGGGACATAAGAGGGACTCCAGACAACGAAGGAGAATCCTTAGATGAGCAAAGAAGCTGACTTAACTGAAGGTGATGTGGGAGGGGACACCCTAATGCACATGATGGACTTTCACAAACATATCAAAGTCAATCACTAAACCAAACCTGAGAAGGAGGGAGGGCAAGAGATTGGGGTGGGAATTGGGGAAGGGTAAAATGAGAAATGTGTGCATGTATGCCTTTACCAGCTTGTACCTAACAAAGATGTATTATTACAATGCACCAATAAAAAGAGTGTTTAATGTATTTTTTGGCTCTTTATTAAGCAAAACCTTCTGAGTAATTCCCAAATAGTGAGATCCATGGAAGAGAATAATTATTACATTGTTAGAATTATTCTAACTTCCCAGTCAATCCTACCACTAGATTCTACGAGGCGTAAGACGGTTACTGTCTCCCCCAAGTCCAGCAGCAGCGGAAGCCAAGCCTTCCTTACTCCCCTCACACCGAGGAAATCTGCTCTGAGGAGAAAGGGAAAGGAGGAATTCCCCTGCAGGAAGGAGAAACTCGCACATTGTGCTCAAACTGGGATCCTAATGAATTCTCCATGTTCACCTTATGAACAAAATTCTTAGAAACGACATATGCATAACAAGGTGCTTTTGGTCTTTCAGTAAAAGCAACAGGAGTGTGGAGCTAAAAGGAGGCACTGTAACTTACATCCAAAGCTGTAAACATGTAAAGTCACAACTCACTCTGCAAGCTGCACACAGGGGCTAGAATTAGCTTGCATAACCTCTCCATTCTAGTAGCCAGTGGAGTAATACCCTGGAATACCACAGACCAATGACATTGGCTGAAGGAGTGTACCAAGGAAAGCTTCAGAAAGAGGAGGAGCAATCCTCCTTTCTGTTAACAGAACGTTAGGTAACATTCACTTTCAAAACACACAAAAAAAAGTAAATCTACACTGAGCATTTTCGTAGAAAATGGAATTAAAGTCCCATTTTACCTTTTTAGCTCTTTCAGAAATGGTAGGTGCTCTCTGCAATATTTTTTCTTGAAGAAATTCTTTATTCTGGAGAGGAAAGATAAGTATTTTCTTCTTATAAGAAGTTTCATTGAATCAATAAAATTGACACAAAATGTTCACAATTAATATGTGATACAGGGCTTCAGCATGCTGCAGAAACCATCATCTATGAAAAGTTTGCTTTATTATATATCCTTTGTTGACTCCACAAATACAGGAATATACAACTATGTTTGGGAAATGGGGTATTTACTAATTCAGTAGTAAACCTTGTAATAAGAACTCAGTTTTTCACACTGTGTAGAAAAAATTAATATTCATAATTGCTATAATACGTTTAGCTTGACATTTAATTTGCACAAAAAATATATTTACTAAAGTCCAAAGTAAGTATCCCAATTACCAAAAATTATATATAGTGACCTCAGTAATTATTTTATCTGCCATCATCTTTCAAACATAATCATCTTAAAAATGCAACTTATGAACACTGAACATCAGATAGGTAATTGAGGAGCATGGTATAAAGACATAAAATCAAAAGCTCGAATTCCCTACCTTTGCTTTCTGGAAAAATTTGTGCCTTAATAGTTCTGCTGCTGTTGGTCTAAAACCAGAAAAGAAAGTTTTTACAGTTAAATTCAAGTGTAATGTGACTTTCCATCTTCAAAAATGAGAAAACGATTTCTTGAGCAGCAAAATAAAAATGCAATATACTCCACTTTCCTTAACCTGCTAAGAAACAAAATGTAGGATAACCTGGGTAGAAGACATTGAGTAGGATAGAAAACTCAAACAGAAATGTTCTGATAGGGCCGGGCATGGTGGCGCACACTTGTAATCCCACTACTTGGGAGGCTGAGACGGGAGGATCGAAGGTTCAAAGCCAGCCTCAGCTACTTAGTGAGACTCTCAGAAACTTAGTGAGATCCTATTTCCAAATAAAATGTAAAATAGGTCTGGGGGTGTAGCCCGGAGTTAGAAGGCCCCTGGGTTCCATACCCAATACCACACACACACACAATATATATATATATAAAATAAAATAAACAGAAATATTCTGATAGTAAGAATTAGAGATAGAGACTCAGTAACTGTTGTTTCTAGAAGAATGATTTTTTAGTGGCTTCCAGTATTTTTGCTATTTACTATTATTATTTCTCAAGAAGCTAAACAAAATCTATCTAATATTTGTAATGTTTGTAGCAAAGCATAAAATGGAACTCATCAAATTCTCCGTTTCTTAACACGTGGCTGGCTGAGAGATTTCAGCTTAAGACAATTATAGATTCTTAAAATCAGATTTCAAATTCCCCTTAAAACACTGAAGTCTTAGCTGGGAGTGGTGGAGCACGCTTTGTAACCCAGGACCTGGGAGGCTGAGACCGGAGGACCACAGGTTCCAGACCTGCCTCAGCTATTTAGCAAGGCTCTGTTTCAAAATAAAAAATAAAAAGGGCTGGGGTGTAGCGGAGAGGCAGAATTCCCCTGGGTTCCGTCCCCAGCACCACGACTGGAAGCTTGGGCTGGGGACGCACACTTGCCTGGCACGTACGTGCGAGGCCCTGGGTTCAATCTCCAATACTGGGGACAAAAACAAAACCAAAAAAATACCTCAAAACCAAAAAACCCTGAAGATTCTAAAAGTGAAGTACATTCCCCAAATTTAATCAAAACTGAATCTTGGAAAGGGAGGTTGGTACTAGAGATTGAACAAAGGGGAATTCTACCTCTGAGCTACATCCCGGGCCCTTTTTTTTATTGTTTTGAAACAGGGTTTCACTAGGTTGCTGAACCTGCAATCCTCCTATCTCAGCCTCCCAAGTAATGGGATTCTAAGCGTGCACCACCACACCTTGGCTCTGAAACTGATTTTTAGTTCAACTGTGCACCATCTTTCTGCAGAGGTTTTTAGTAAATTCAACAATACCAACTTTACAAGCTTTTATTTTGCCGTAATACTCACCACATGATTCTGCACAAATCGTCACCTCTCTAAGGCTCAGTACTACCTAGCCAGGGCTGACAGCAGCAGGCTTTTTGCTTGTTTTTGTAGTGCTGGACTTGAACCCAGAGCTTCCCACCTGCTAGGCAAGCACCTTGTCAGAGTTACACCACCAGCCTCAACAGCAGTTTTTAAACACTGCAGTGCAGCAGAGTATCTGGGAGATAGTTAAAAATCCCAATGACCAGGCCGTACTTCACCAGCCAGAGAATTATGTGAGAAAAACACAGGGATCAGTAGTTTTTAATCTTCCCAGGTCATTCCAATGTTCATTCAACCTTCAAAACCAGTGCCTTCAAGGACTATTTCAAAGATAAAGAAAAGCTGGACCAGTGGTGCACATCTGTAATCTCTGCAACTCGGGAGGCTGAGGCAGGAGGATCACAAATTCAAGGCCAGCCTGGGCAACTTAGCAAAACCCTGCCTCAAAATAAATAAATAAATGAAAAGGGGTCAGTGGGCCGGACGTGGTGGCGCACGCTTGTAATTCCAGCTTTCGGGAGGCTGAGACCGGAGGATCCGGGTTCGTGGCCAGCCTCAGCTACCCAGTGAGGCCCTCCACAACTTAGTGCGACCCGGTTTCAAAATAAAGAATAAAAAGTAGGGCTGGGGGTGTAGCTCGGAGGTAGAACACCCCTGAGTTCCGCAAAAAAAAAAGGGGGGGGGGTCAGTGGTAGAGTACCTCTGGATCTGATCCCCAATAATGCCAAAAAAAAAAAAGACAGGTAGAGCTAGGGACGTAGCGGAGTGGTAGAGTGCTTGCCTACTACCATGGGAGGCCATGGGTTCAATCCGCAGTATCACCAAAAAATAATAAAAATGTTAAGAAAGCAAATAAGTGTGAAATTAGATATTACTATTCTTATTTTTCATTCCATCAAGATTTTCAATATTTCAGCAATTTATTTGCCCAACAAAGCTTACTATTCATTCTTTTAGGTTAATTTCTTTCTTTCTTTTTTAATTGGTGGTACTGGGGATAGAACCCAGGGCATCCTACCTCTGAGCTACACCTCCAGCCCTATTTCCCAGCTCTAATTTTTAACTTTTATTTTGAAACAGGGCCTCACTAGGTTGAAGAGAGTCTCATTACTTGCTGAGGCTGTCCTTGAACCTGCGATCCTCCTGCTCAGCCCCTCAAGTACTGGGATCATGGGCGTGTACCACACCTGGCTTCCTTCTTTCTCACATACAGCCTCTGCAAGAGTTAATTGATAGGATGTGAGTGGAAAATAACATTTATGCGAAAACCACCTTAATTTCACCCTCGCTCTTGGAATGACAGCTTGACTAGGGGAGTTCTGGGCCAACAGACATCTTCTGGCTGCGTTACTTAGCTATACGCTGGCCTCAACTGTCGTTCTGGGGAGGTAGCTGTCCGTCTACATTCTATTTCTCTGTATGTAGAAACTTGTGTTCCCTGAGCCTGAAGAGAAAGCGCTTCACAACATTGGCCGGGCACGGTGGCACACGCTTGTAATCCCAGCATTCGGGAGGCTGAGACCGGAGGATCTGGGTTCGAGGCCAGCCTCAGCTACCTAGTGAGGTACTCTGCAACTTAGTGAGACCCTGTTTCAAAATAAAGAATAAAAAATAGGGCTAGGGGTATAGCTCGGAGGTAGAATGCTCCTGAGTTCAATCCCCAGTACCGCAAAAAAAAAAAAAAACCATGTACGAGTTGGGGAGGTTAGTGCCTGGGATGCGGGGAAGATGGTTCTTTAATCTGAGGATATAGGAATTCACCATTACTTCTTTGAATACTGCTTGTCCCACATTCTCTGTCTGTCCTGGTAAGTCCATATACGCGATGTGTAGATGTGTATGTACACATCTGTATGTCTGTGCATGTACAGGCTGAGCAGCCCTAACTCCAAATTCCCAGGTCTGAGATGCTCCAAAATCCAAAACTTTTTGAATACCAACATGATGCCACAAGTAGAATTTCACACCATGAAACTTTGTTTCAAGCACAAAATTAACCATATTGTATACAATTACCTTCAGACTATGTGTATACGTTACATGGGAAACATAAATGAGTCTGTGTTTAGACTTGAGCCCCAGCCCTAACATCTTATGCTAAGTGCCTATAATGGCGCCCAAGAATCGCTACGTTGATAAGGACTTGTCTTTCTTCACTTCTTTTTTTAATGGTTCTTTCATTTAACTAGTACGTTGAGAGTTTTTGTGTTTTATCTTAGAAATGTCTTTTAATTTTTTAGCCGGGCGTGGTGGCGCACGCTTGTAATCCCAGCATTCGGGAGGCTGAGACCGGAGGATCCGGGTTCGGGGCCAGCCTCAGCTACCTAGTGAGGCACTCCGCAACTTAGTGAGACTCGGTTTCAAAATAAAGAATAAAAAATAGGGCTGGGGATGTAGCTCGGAGGTAGAATGCCCCTGAGTTCAATCCCCAGTACCACAAAAAAAAAAAAAAAAAAAAAGAAATGTCTTTTAATTTTGAATTATAAACTGGAATACATTCCCTGTATTTCACAGGTGTGTCCCTGGTGTTAGTTACTGGGGATTTCTACCTCTGAGCTATACTTCAGCCCTATTTTTGTTTTATTTGGAAACGAGGTCTCACTAGGTTAATGAGTGTCTCACTGCTTGCCGAGGCTGTCCTCCAACCTGAAATCCTCCTGTCTCAGTCTCCCAAGTACTGGGGTTACAGGCATGCTCCACCACCCCAGGATTTGGGGAGGTTCCCCCCCCCCCTTTTAAAACAATTTAAAGAAATGATTATTAAAGAAAGGTTGCAAAGATAGTGTATAGTTCTCAATGGAAGCTTCGGTAGCTCCCACTAGTATTAACATTTTACATGACTACGGCATAATTATCAAGGAATCACTAAAATAGTAACACTGGTACAATACTCTTAACTAAGCTACACCTCCTCCGATTTTCCCACGAGCATCCTTTCCCACTGCAGTGTCCGCTGCAGGACGCCTGCTGCATTCACTCTCTGGCCTCCAGTCTCCCCAGCCAGTGACAGAGTCCCAGTTTCTCCTTCCCAATACTTTTGAAAAGTCCTGGTTAGGTCTTTCATACTGTACTGCTTGATTGGGATGTTTGATGTTTTCTCATTATAAAGTCAAGTTATGGAACTGGGCGCAGAATGCTTCAGAGGTGATATTGCCTTCCAACTATATCATGTCAGGGGGTATATAACACCATTGTTTTATTAATGGTGACATCAACCTTGATTGCTTGGTAAAGGTATCTATCAGGTTTCTTTCCTAAAAAGCTGCTATACTTCCTTTTTCATACTTTACTCAATCAGAAGCAAATCACAGTCTGGTCCACACCTTCCTTTCAAGGGACTCCATTACATTTACGTTTGACTTTTTTGCGGTACTGGGGATTGAACTCAGGGGCATTCTATCTCCGAGCTATACCTCCAGCCCTATTTTTTATTCTTTATTTTGAAACCGAGTCTCACTAAGTTGCGGAGTGCCTCACTAGGTAGCTGAGGCTGGCCGCGAACCCAGATCCTCCGGTTTCAGCCTCCCGAATGCTGGGATTACAAGCGCACGCCACCATGCCCAACTTTGACTTTTTTTTTAAACTGGGGGTTGAGGCATTCTACCTCCAAGCTACACCCCCAACCCAATTTTACATGTTATTTGGAAATAGGGTCTCACTTGGTTGCAGAGGGCCTCGCTAAGTTGACAAGGCTGGCTCTGAAGCTGTCATCCCATCTCAGCCTCCCAAGTACTAGGATTACAAGCATGCGCCACCACACCTGGCTACGTTTGACATTTTAATTACTCTATCTTTTATTTCTAACAGTGCTATATTGTTCATGCTGATGTCTCTTCTCATGGTTTTGGTTTCTTTTATGATTTTAATTACTTTAAATAGATTTATTTTTTAGTCTTTTCAGCTATCACTACTTTATCTAAATTCCTTGGAGAACTAATCCTTCTACTTATGTCTGCCAACTCGAGTTCACAGTGTATTGTTTTACTTTGAGTGCTGTAATTTTGGACTGTGTTCACATCTTCAGTGGGAATCACAGGACCTGGAATTTCAAGTGTTTTTCCAGTGTATTTCTGAGATTGCTTCAGCCAAAAATAAAACTACTTTGGCAACAATTTTTTTCTTTTCTAATCTGTGGGTTCCTGGACAACAGGGGTGATATAAATGTAGACTCTCAACCTGGGGAATGCAAGTCCAAAGGCCTCAAGCACTCAGGAGGAGTTCTGCTGTCTCTTGGTGGTAATGATGCAGTTTTATCCTATTCAGGATGTAGACTTCTGAAGGTCTTAGCTAATTTAAGCAGGATCCTGGTGAGACCCCACCTCGGTAGGCCCAAGATCTCACTTCTGGTCACACCCTGGGACTTAGAATCCAATCTAGAGAGTTCCTGGAGTGAACAGGTCCCACTGAAAGTGACCACTAGATTAGTTCATGATTATTTCCTCTCTTAATTTTTGGTTTCCTCATTATTTCTGGCATCCAAGAATCTTTAATACCTGTTACCTGGCATTTCTAGGTATCTGTAATGACAATTTGTTCTTTTTTTCCACTACCTTGGCAGAAGCAAAATCGTTCCCTTTTGTAACCATTTACACGGAAACAACAAAATTCTTAAAACACAGGTATGAACTTTTCTGCCTGTTTTTCTTACCCTTTCCAATATTTCCAACAGTAAATTCTGAAGCCCCATTACATATACTAGAGACATGATCAAGGATGTCAAAGTCTTACTTTTGTCGACCTTTAGAGAAAACAAAATTAAAGAACTTTTAGTGCTAAGAAACTCGGTGGAATATACAGTTGTCCCTTGGTATCCCAGGAGAACTGGTTCCAGTCCCCTCACCAATACCAAAATCTGCAGATGCTGAAATCCCTTCTGTGAAACAGCACAGTATTTGCCTATAACTTATGCAGCCCTCCCGCACACCTGAAATCACCTCCAGAATACTTACAGTATCTAACTGGATACAAATGCTACATATACAGTTGGCTGTTACGCTTTAAAGTTTGTATGTGTTAAGTACAGATGCAATTATTTTTATTTTTCCAGAATATTTTTGATCCGCTGTGGGTTGAATGCGGATGTGGAACCTGTCGCAATGGAAAGCTGCTAGAACATGGAATTTAAAACAAGTTCAGAGTCGGGTGTGGTGGAGCACGCTTGTAATCCCAGCATTCGGGAGGCTGAGACCGGAGGATCCGGGTTCGCGGCCAGCCTCAGCTACTTAGTGAGGCACCCCGCAACTTAGTGAGACTCGGTTTCAAAAATAAAGAACAAAAAATGGGGCTAGGGGTGTAGCTCGGAGGTAGAATGCCCCTGAGTTCAATTCCCAGTACCGCAAAAATAAATAAATAAATAAATAAATAAATAAATAAATAAATAAAACAAGTTCAGTAAAACAGAGCCCTGAGGTGCAATTCAGGACTTGGACCAAGTCCCACCTTTACAATTGGCATCAGGAGACCTCAAGGATAAAGGCTATACTCAAAAGATGTTTAACACTCTGAAACACTGTTAATAAACACACTGAATATAATAATTCATTTGTTCACTTGCCAGTCAATCTGCCTAAAAGTGATAAAGAGGCTATTTGAAATTTTGTTCCACGTACTAAAATCTTTCTAACATGGAAACAAGTACTGACAAGTATTCAATACTAAAACGAAATTTGCAGCTGGGCGCAGTAGTACATGCCTGTAGTTCCAGTACTTGGGAGGCTGAGATAGGAGGACTGTAGGTTTGAGGTCAGCCTCAACAACTTAGTAAGATGCTGTTTCAAAATAAAAAAAATGTTTTACAGGGAGTGAGCTGGGAGTATAGCTCAGAAGTAGAATGCCCAAGTTCAAACCCTAATACCAAAAAAAAAAAAAAAGAATATGTACAAATAATTCCATGTATATATGTATGTGATTCTTGGACTTCTCACAATGGTTTACATATTAAGTGAAGAAAAAAAGTAAAGTTTATCTCATATTTTACCTTTTTTCTGGATCCTTTTGAAGGCACAATGAAATCATTTTTCGAAATGATTTTCCGTATTTTTTCAGCATTTCTTTATCTTGAACACCAGTTTCCAAAGAAGGAGGATCGTTCTGCAGTGTCAGCATCAAAACCTGGAAGATTTTCAATGCAGCATAAACTTGTGTTTAGCATGAACTCAGTGAAGTATAACAACTGCGGTTAAGGCTCCCCAACAGAGGCAGGTCCCCCACCACATACAAGCAGGTTTTGTTTTCTGAAAGTTCACACTGGAACCCAGAGCTACTGATGTGTCTTCTACCTTAAACTATCCAATAGATGCTTGGCTTTCCAGATGACTGGCCCACAGGGCCACTGTGTCAACACTGCTGCACCCTGTCGTCAGAAGTCACTGTTGCTTCATGTTCCCCAGTTCTAATTCTTACCCAGCCAAATTACCTTTTTTTTTTGCAGTACTGGGGATTGATCCAGGGGCATTCAACCTCCGAGCTACACCTCAGCCCTATTTTTTATTCTGTTTTGAAACAGGGTCTCATCGAGTTGCGGAGGGCCTCCCTAAGTAGTTGAGGCTGGCCGAGAACCGGGATCCTCTGGTCTCAGCCTCCCAAGTACTGGGATGACAAGCATGTGCCACCACGCCCAGCTAGGATTATATATTAATAATTATTATTGCTAACATTTATTGAGCATTGATCTATGTCAGGCACTGTTTTAATTGCTTTTCATATAATAACTAATACACAAAGTTAATGTTCCAGACATTTGAGGTTCTCATTATTTACTGTATAAAAATTAAAACAAAATTGCTTTGTGGCAGGACGCGCCATAGCTCTATGGAGCAGCCTGCTGCCGTGTGCTGACCTGGTAGCTGCCCAGAACGTGGCTGCTAGGCCCATGGCCAGCATTAGTGACAGGGTGAGCTTTTGTGCTACACGAGGCTGCTGCCATTTCTACTGCGTGACCCTTTCCTAATTAGAGAATGTGCAGTGAATTCTGTTTTTCTGTTTGCAGCTGTAGTTGTTCTGCTTTCCCACTTTACAAGATGCCCCTCAACTTTGTTTAAAATAATGACCACCATCTTAAATTGTTATTTAGATGTTAGTCACATTTTGTATTGTCTTGGTACACTTCAGAACCTTAAAAAAAAAATGTTCTTCTCTCACCTTAAGGCTCTTAATAATGTAGAGAGGGACAAACCCAGCAAAAGAATTTTATGAAAAAATTTCTGTGTATCTCCATATTCAAAACACCTCTCTTGACAGGTGTGGTAGTGCACACCTATAATCCCAGTATTCAGGAGGCTGAGACAGGAGGATTGCAGGTTTGAGGCTACAATCGGGCTGGGGGGTATAGCTTGAAGGTAGGATGCCTCTGGGTTCAATCCACAGTAGGTACAATAAACAAACAAATAAGACAGAAGAAAATTCTGCCTCATTTTATAACAGGGATGAAACTTGAGGACACTGTTAAGTTGTTAAGCCAGTTAGATAAAGACAAATACTGTATGAGTCCACTTATATGATGTATTCAGAGTAGTCAAAAACATAGCTGGGCGTGGTGGCACATGCTCGTAATCTCAGTGCTTGGGAGGCTGACAAGAGGATCTCAGGTTCGTAGCCAGCCTCAGCAACTCAGTGACACCTTGTTTCAAAACAAAAGAATAAATCAGGCTGGGGGTGTAGCTTGGAGGTAGACTGACCCTGGGTTCCATCCCCAGTACCCCCCCCCCCACACACACACACATCATAGAAACAGAAAGTAGAATACTGGTTGTCAGGGAACTAGGGGGAGAAGGATTTAGAAGTTATTTTTTAGTAGGTACAGAGCTTCAGTTTTACAAGACAGTTTAGACATGGACAATGGTGACAGCTCCACTTTTTTTTTTTCTTTTCTGCAATACTGGGGATGGGACCCAGGGATATTCTACCTCCGAGCTACACCCCCAGCCCTATTTTTTATTCTTTATTTTGAAACAGGATCTCACTAAGTTGCAGAGAGCCTCACTAAGTAGCTGAGGCTGACTGCGAACCTGGATCCTCCTGTCTCAGCCTCCCAAGTACTGGGATGACAAGCGTGGGCCACCACGCCCAGCTTGTTTCACATCCTTAATATATTTAATATCACTTAACTATATACTAAAAATGGTTAAGATGGCAATTTTATGGTAAATGTTGTGTGTAGGTGTGTGCGTGTATGCCTGTTCTTATTTTTGTCACAATAAAAAAATCGGGAGAAAAAAGACTACTACGGTAAGATTGGCAAATGAAGAAAGGCTCTGAAGGAATTGGGACTTGAGCCGGGCTAGCGCTGGGTTAGCACTCTGAACCCGAGCTTCACCTTCATTGGTGGGTACTTATGATACGGAGCTGCCCCTGTGGCCAGTTCAATCGCCGTGATCCCAAAACTCCAGATGTCAGCTTTGAAATCGTAACCTCGGACCTGGAAAGAACAGAGATGTGCGTGTTTACTTTAACCAGTCTAGAAGCACATTTAAAAAGCGGTTTCTGTTATGTGTCAAGAACAACGAACTTGTTCATAAGCTTTAAGCCAATAAAATAATCTAAAGTGGGCAAAAGCTAAGTATACTTGGTAATAAGGGGAATATTTACCAACAACAGAGAAATTGTTAACTATGGGTAATACTAGCTTAAAAGATTATAGTCAATTGAAAGCAATGCTTACTAATTCTACATGAAAAAGCATTTGTGATAAAACAATTATAAAGAAAAAGAACATGAAACTGTTGGAAGTTTGACATAATTACAGCCGTACGTCATCTACTTTAAAAAGATGAGAAAAGCCAGGCATGGTGGTGCACACTTGTAATTCCAATACTTGGGAGGCTGAAACAGGGGGATGGTAGGTTTGCAGCCAGCCTCAGCTATTTAGTGAGACCCTGTTTCAAAAGAAAGAATAAAAAATAGGGCTGAGGGTAGAGCTCATAGAATGCCCCTGGGTTCAATCTCTAGTACCTAAAAAAAAACAAAAGATGAGGAAAAACTGGAACAAAATGTTTTTCAGTGATCCTTAGTCTTTTATATTCTATATCATGGTATTACATTATGATTATTTCTACAATGAAAAAAGCTACAAAGGATGTGAATATTTTTAAATTGTTGGATGGATTTGTTGCCAGATTTCTCTTTTATACTGCTCTAAGCATGTTATATAGTTATACATTTTCATGTTCTATCCAGGTAACATAGGAGAAATAGGTTTTAGGGGTTTAGGATATAAGACCTAAAATTAGGGCTCAATATTACATACTGCCCTGCTATCTGGTAAAGCAAGAGCAACCTCTAAGGACCCAAAGGCAAGTTCCCCTCTCCACTACTCAACATCACGCTTCATCAAGCAGACCAGGCGTAGTTCCTGCTTATCCATGGGTAACAGGTTCAGCTCCCCGGTAGCCAATCACCCTCTCTCACTGGGTACCACAAGGCCTTCTACAGCCCTATTTCCTCCCTTTGTTCCTGAGCATCACCTGTGTGGCCAGCTGGTGCTCAGTGTCCTCCTTCCCAGGGTGCACGCACATGCAGCTCACACGCCGCGCCAGTCTCATCTGAACAGAGCTAGACTGTCCTGGTATAAATTTTGAGTTTCCTGTGTTCTTTATAAAGTTATAGGGTAGTTTTGTGTGTGTGTGTGTGTGTGTGTGTGTGTGTGTGTGTTTAGGGATTAAACCAGGGAGCATTCTACCTCTGAGTTACATACCCAAATCTTTAATTTTCTGTTTTGAGAACAGAGTTTCACTAGGTTATTGAATCTCACTAAGTTGCTGAGCTTGGTCTCAAACCTGTGAGGCTCCTGTCTCAGCCTTCCAAGTACTGGTATTGCAGGTGTGTACCCAGCTTGGTTTTGGTTTAAGAGAGGACTAAGGTGGGTATGGTGGTGCACGTCCGTAATCCTAGCAACTCTATAATCCCAGAGATTGAGACAAGAGGACTGCAAAGACCAGGGTGGCTTGGACAATTTAGTGAGATCCTGTCTGAAATTTTTTTAAAAGAAAAGGCTGGAGCCGGGCGTGGTGGCGCACGCTTGTAATCCCAGCATTTGGGAGGTGGAGACCGGAGGATCCAGGTTCGCGGCCAGCCTCAGCTACCTAGTGAGGCACTCTGCAACTTAGTGAGACTCGGTTTCAAAATAAAGAATAAAAAATAGGGCTGGGGGTATAGCTCGGAGGTAGAATGCCCATGAGTTCAATCCCCAGTACTGAAAAAAAAAAAAAAAAAAAAGGCTGGGATGTAGTTTAGTGGTAGAGGGCTTACCTCACATGCACAAGGCCCTGGGTTTCATCCCCAGTACAAACAAAAAAATAAATAAAAAATAAAAAGAAGAGAGTGGTGCACGCTTATAATTCCAGTACTTGAGAGGCTAAGACAGGAGGATTGCAGGTTCATGGCCAGCCTTAGTAACATAGCAGGCCCTCTGCAACTTGGTGGGATCCAGAGTCAAAATAAAAAATAAAATAAGGCTGGGGGTATAGCTCAGAGGTAGAACACTCCTGGGTCCAATCCCCAGAAAAACACACACACACACACAATTTTTAACCAAGGAACAGAGACATGGCATTTCCCAAAGCTAGCCTGGTATACCAAACAAAAGCAAACACTGCCAAGTTTTTTCAGTTTCATAACAACACCCTAAACCAGTTTAAAAAGATAAAAATCACAGTACCTGCTCCATAACTTCAGGTGCCATCCAGCAAGGAGTGCCAACGAAGGTCTTTCTCACTTTATTCCGGGTAATATCACCACCAGTTGCTAAAAAAGCACTAACCCCAAAGTCTGAAACAGAATACAATAGCATGGCATTCAAAGGTCAGGAACTATCTTAAATAGACCGGCTAATACGATATTAGTCACCACCCTACACATAAATGAGATAAACAGCACGGCAGCTTCTCTTCTTTTCTCTGAACTTTCTACTACATTAGGGTGCAGCGTAACAGGCAGACAGTCATGTCAGATTCTGTTCCTGTTCCAGTGCATTCTACACCACTATCATATTCATCCTTTCTTTCTCTTTTCCTTCCTTTTAATTATCCCTTTGTTGTGGCCCTGCCAGCTCAAAAAAATCCTAGCAAACAAAATCCAACCTCTTCAGGAGAGCGTTCAAAAAGTTCTCGAGAAGCTGGCCCCAAATAAAGTTAGTAATCCTAATGTCATGTCCCAACTTGACCTCTTATTAGAGGCTTGGTTGTTTGATTCTTTCTATGTACTCCCAGTATATTTAAAAATCCCTGCTGTAGCCAGGCTCATGTACTGTAATCCTAGTACTTGAGAAGCTGAGAATGCAGGCTCAGTGGTTCAAGACCAGCCGCAGAAACTCACCAACTCTTAGCAACCAAATGAGACTCTGTTTTTTGTTTTGTTTTGTTTTAAAAAAAGGACTGGGGAGCCGGGCGTGGTGGCGCATGCTTGTAATCCCAGCATTCGGGAGGCTGAGACCGGAGGATCCGGGTTCGCGGCCAGCATCAGCTACTTAGTGAGGCACTCTGCAACTTAGTGAGACCTGGTTTCAAAATAAAGAATAAAAAATAGGGCTGGGGATATAGCTCAGAGGTAGAATGCCCCTGAGTTCAATCCCCAGTACCACGAAAAAAAAAAAAAAAAAAGGACTGGGGATGTAGCTTGCATGTAGAATGGCCCTGGCTTCAATTCCCAGTACCACCATAAAAACAAACTGCTGTATTAACTTAGGCAGTAATCATTTCTTTTTTTTTTTTTTTGTGGTACTAGGGATTGAACTCAGGGGCGTTCTACCTCCGAGCTATATCCCCAGCCCTATTTTTTATTCTTTATTTTGAAACCGAGTCTCACTAAATTGCGGAGTGCCTCACTAGGTAGCTAAGGCTGGCCGCGAACCCGGATCCTCCGGTCTCAGCCTCCCGAATGCTGGGATTACAAGCATGCGCCACCACGCCCGGCTGGGCAGTGATCATTTCTGATGCAACCAAAGAAACTTAGATAAAATAGTAAGTCTTTTATATACTTTATCCAACAACTTTTATATACTTTATCTGATTCCCCTCTTGCTTTCTATTTCAGAACAATCTGCAGGATGTAAAATAGGTCTCTATTTGAAAATATATTAAATTATGGACAAACCCAGTGTTCAAAAGATAATTCTAACATTGCAAACTTTAAAATCCTAGATTTAGAGCCAGGCGTGGTGGTGCACGCTTGTAATCCCAGTACTTGGGAGGCTGAGACCGGAGGTTCCGGGTTTGCGGCCAGCCTCAGTGACTTTGTGAGGCTCTCTGAAACTTAGTGAGACCCTGTTTCCAAAATAAAGAATAAGAAATAGGGCTGGGGGTATAACTCGGAGGTAAAATGCCCCTGGGTTCCATCCCCAGTACTGCAAAAAAAAAAAGTAAAAAAATAAAAAATAAAATCCTAGATTTAGAACTCTTACCCACTTGCTCATCTTTGAGCAATTATTTGTTTGTAACTACATAAAGCAACAAATCTATGCAAAACATAGTTAAAGAATAATATTAATGGTTTCAAAGCTCACATCAAGGCACTTTAAATGTTGTTCCATTTGTAACAAAAACAACAGAAAGTAAACACTTAAGTGCATTCAAAGGGAGAAAAATTGCTTTCAGCACATCTGGCCGCCACTCGCTGGCTGGACGTGAGCAGCTACTTTCCATCTTTGCTCCACAGTCTCTTCATCTCTAAAAGGTGGGTAATAATAGTACCTACTTACCAAGGTTGTGAAGGATTAATGAATTAGTATATATTTAGAATAGTCCCAGTAGTATACACTCAGTAAATACTAGGTATTTTTACTAATGGAACAAGCCTATTCCTTAGAATTCTCAAATAAAGACTAACCAAATTCTTACATAGCCTAACAAGTTAAATATGTTGTGAGGTTTTTTTTTTTTAACCTGCTAAAAATCTTCTAGTAGCTTTAAAATACCCAGTAACGTGGTTCTATTTACCATCAAATCAAAATAAAAAATACTGATCATTACCTGCAATCTGTACTGAGCCATCTTCTCCAAGAAGAATATTTCCAGCTTTCACATCTCTTTAAAGGAAAAAAAAATTATATATATAAAAAAAATACATTTTTGGAGTAACATACATTAAGCATTTACTTACTATGTTGTATGTACATATGTCCGTACGTATGTGTGTATACATGTATGTATGTAGTGCTAGGATTGAATCCAGGGGCATTCATCTCTGAGCTCCACCCCACACCTTTTTATTTTGAAAGAGGAATTTGCTAACTTATGTGTGCTAGCCTTATATCTGTGACCCTCCTGTTCAGCCTCCCATGTACTAGGATTATGGCTGTGTGCCACAACACCAACAATATTTAAATATCTTAATTTTTTTATTAAGGAGTATTAAAGCCAATAGTAAAGTTTTCGTCACATGTACTAGAATCTAAACATTAAACAGAAGACTCCCACAAGGCACAGCTTCTTATTATAACATTAGAAACCTAAGGTGGTTAAATATTCTTGACTGGGATAACAGTGGTCAAAGAATGTGACCGTTGTCTACCCTCATCTTAGTCTATTTTCTGAAATATATTGATTTTTTTCCCACTACACACTAAAAAACAGTAAATTGTTCTCTCTCTGGTACCTCACTCCCCGTCTCCTACCTGATCAAAATTTTTAAATGATTAACATGCACGTGAAAATAGGGACTATTCTGTACTTACAGAAAGATATAAATTATTTACACTTCACTATATTTTGTTATTTATAACAATTCAAGTAATACATAAATACTTTCTTGTTATAAAAAGCACATCACTAAACTTGGTGAAATCCCAGTACTTGGGAGGTGAGACAGGCAGATGGCAGGTTTGCAGCCAGCCTCAGCAACCTCATGAGGCCCTCTGCAACTTAGTGAGACCCTGTTTCAAAATAAAAAATAAAACAGCTCAGAGGTAGAATGCCCCTGGGCTTAATCCCCAGTACAACAAAAACAAAACACATCACTGAAAAGGTCCAAGTACCTCTGACGCCATTCTCAATTCTCCTATTCTCCCCATTTTCAACTGCTAGCAAGCCAATTAGCAGAGTATGTACCTCTGGCTTCCCTGGACAGGTCCCCAGTATAAATAGTACCCATTTCAGTCTGCAACTTGTTTTCTTTCATACAACAGTGTGTCAGTAATATCTAGCAAAATTAAAAATCCCTAAATCCTCAAAGCAGCAAATATACTTCTTGATAGCCTAGAGAAATGCTTACGATGTACACAGAATGCCCAAGAGGGCCCCACTGTGGCACTGTTTGTACTAACAAACAAAAAATGGCAACAACCTAGATAGCCAACTCCGGAGGAAGGTTAATGCCGCTCCATCCATGAAGTGGAATGTCAATCAACAGGTCGTGATGCGAAATGCCAACGGAGGCACTGCTACACGAACACCGCAGAGAGGACAGTGCGTCTTCCGTGACACCATTTACGCTCCCCACACGCACGCCCTGGAGACCAGGGGGGCTCGAGTCAAGGGAAAGAGTGTGCGAATATCTTAAGGTGCTCCTGTTGTCATTTTGCAATTAGTAAATACAATTAAACAAAAGGACGGCAGCCCTTTAGACTAGGTAAGAAAGAACAGCAAGGCCGACTGGTGGGGGAAGACCTTGTTTGTCACCCTGCCCAGCCCCCTGTCCTCCATCTTCAGATACAGCCATTCTATACTCTCGCAATGGTCCACAGCAGTGGCATCATACCAGGGAGCGATGCCCTTCCTGCACACGTCCTGAACTCAGCACACAGAAACCGCTCACAAACCCAAGCAGTGGACATGCTGTTTTCCCAGAGGCTGAGTCTTACGAGAGTGGAGGCTGATCTGCTTTTGTTCCACGAACCTAGTCTCTGACTAGACACTACAAACAGGAAAGGATCCAGGACATTTCCTGGTGACAAAGACCACTGAGTCAGCCACTAACTTCCAACTTCCTTCTGAGCTCATCTGAAGCCCAACGGAAAAGGAGCACAGCTCGCGCCTGCCTCCCTCCTCCGTGTTTCTGCGGCAGGTCGTGCCCCGTGCTAGCGCAGCCTGTCATCATACTTCCAGGTCCGTCTCCCCTTTTCCCCGAGCCAGAGCTGGGCCTGCACCTCAGGCACCTACTTAGACATCTCCCACCTCCCAAAAATTTTGAGACCTTGAAAATGACTTAACCTATCTTAGTACTTGTAATTGTACTTACAGTAGAAATAAATTCCCCTCTGTCTTAACACAGTGCTTCACTTTCCTTTTGCCCCAATGTTGTTGGTAAGGCTGCCACCCCCTCCCTGCTAAACTTGTATTTATAACTTTCTTTGTCCTTGAGCTCTGAAATATTATGAAAAAGTGCCGTGGTGTGGGTCTACTTGACCTCCTGGAACATGTGTCATTAATTATTATTCTCCAAATCTTCTTTCACTACTAACTAACGCTGCCACTTAAAGAGCATTACTTTGACATACTGTTGTTGCCAAAAATATCTCTGGAATGCCCATTCAGAATTGGCACTCAAGTTGGGCATGGTGGTGCACACCTGTAATCCCAGTACTTGGGAGGCTGAGAGAGGAGGATCACAGGTTCACAGCCAGCCTTAGTTACTTAGTAAGGCCCTCCTCAACTTAGTGAGACCCTTTTTCAAAATAAAGAATAAAAAATAGGACTAGGGGTATAGCTCAGAGGTAGACTGCCCCTGGGTTCAAACCCTAGTATCTCTATCTC
>PVLC010002806.1:0-26072 GCA_004027655.1 Graphiurus murinus | reverse complement strand
AGCGCCAGGAGTGCAGCTCGGAGGTAGATACCGGCAGTTTATTCTCTTGAGACAAGGAACCAGAGAGGCTCCAAATTCCAGACAGCATTTCTTAACACACTTTTATATTAGTTCTTTCCCCTCGTTATTGCTGGGACTCATGAGTTTGTGTTCCAGAAGTGGGGAGGCCTGAAGGAGAAGTCTGCTTCAGCTTAATCAATCACACATGAATCCCTAAAGCAAAGTGATTATACCAACGGGCGCACGCACCACTCTCTGAGAAGTCCAACCCACAGAACTTCTGTTTAGTAAGAAGCCATTCGAATAAACACGGGTCGAGTTCCACGTAGTAACTTTAAGAATATCTAAAATAAGGAATGCCAAAGGAAAAATTCCTACTGGGAATTAAAAATTGTCTGATGTATCAGCATCTGCCTGTAATCCTAGTACTTGGGAAGCTGAGACAGGACCATCGCAGGTTCCAGGCCAGCCTCAGCAACTTAGCAAGACTCTCAGCAACTTACCAAGACCCTGTTTCCAAAGAAAAAAACAAAACAGGGCTGGGGGTACAGCTCAGAGGTAGAATGTCCCAAGTTTAATCCCCAGTACAACAAAAATAAATTAGTAAATACAAATATGTGTGTGTGTATACAGAAATTATTAACAATTAAGCCCTACTATATTCAAGACTGTGTATTACAGAATATGGCAAGATACTTTTAAGGTAGATAAAAAAAATGGAACAACAAAGATGTTAGAACACATCAACATTATTAGATCTGTATTTTGAAAGACTGAAATAGGAGCTTTTTTCCAAAGTTCTAGAAGGCTTTTTATTAACTTCATGACATCCGATACGCAGTCAGGAAATCACTGCACTGCACACCCCAGTCTAGGCCCAGCAGAGACAGTGGACCCGCGCAGGCGGACTCTGTGAGAAACCCTCTCCTCCTTGGCAGCATCATTCCTTCTCGGTTTGTCTCCTCCTGGAGCCATTTTCCCAGTAGCAGACCTTCATCCCTAACTGACGGCCATAATTTCTAAAAGGTCCCTCCTTATCCATTTGGCTTCCTCAGTATCCTGTCGCATCTACCTCAATGGGGGTGTTTGCAGACCTCTCTCCTCAAACATCAAAATTAGATACAATTCTTATGTTAACTAAGAGAAAGATGAAGGTACAACAGGCTAAGCAAAAGGAGACTGTACAGCCGGGCATGGTGGCGCACGCTTGTCATCCCAGTACTTGGGAGGCTGACACTGGAGGATCCGGGTTTGCGGCCAGCCTCAGCTACCTTGTGAGGTGGCATTCCGCAACTTAGTGAGACCCTGTTTCAACATAAAGAATAAAAATAGGGCTGGAGGTGTAGCTCAGAGGTAGAATACCCCCAGGTTCCATCCCCAGTACCACACCCACACACACACAAAAGAAAAAAAAAGAAAAAAGGAGACTGCACATGATCACTCACGCCTGATTAACACCAAAAGGAAAGCAGGACAGCAGGGAAGGTTTTAACAGTGCACACACAGCTCTGTCCTCAGGCACCACCTGGAAGAAATATTCTGCAAGACAATCAATTCTTGAACTTTAACAGTGAAGGACTCCTTGGCAAGCTGGTAAAAACTGCAGCCCACCAGACTGCACTCAAGAGATCTGATCCCAAGCAGGGGCGTTTAAAAGACTTTTCAACAATGCTACTTTGACAAAAACTGTCCATTAAAATCCAAGCATTTCTCAGAATAACAGCAAAAAAATCAAAGGAAAAAAGGGGGGATTTGGTACAACCTCCATAAAAAAACAAAAAGTAAAATACATACAGGTCATCCATTACTCCCATAAAATGATCTCTCTGCCTTCAGAGCCTATGACAAAACTTTAGCTGTCCAAGAAAATCATTATTATAAAAAAAAAAAAAAATACTGTCGGGCGTGGTGGCGCACTCTTATAATCCCAGCATTTCGGAGGCTGAGACCAGAGGATCCGGGTTCGAGGCCAGCCTCAGCTACCTAGTGAGGCACTCCACAACTTAGTGAGACCCTGTTTCAAAATAAAGAATAAAAAAAATACTGTCGGGTGTGGTGGCGCACGCTTGTAATCCCAGCATTCGGGAGGCTGAGACCGGAGGATCCGGGTTCGCGGCCAGCCTCAGCTACCTAGTGAGGCATTTGCAATCTAGTGAGACTCGGTTTCAAAATAAAGAATAAAAAATAGTGCTGGGGGTATAGCTCGGAGGTAGAACGCCCCTGAGTTCAATCCCCAGTACACCGCAAAAAAAAAAAAAATAGGGCTGGGGGTATAGCTCGCAGGTAGAATGCCCCTGAGTTCAATCCCCAGTACTGCAAAAAAAAAAAAAAAAAAAAAAATACTGACAAAGAAAGACATGGTAGTGTACATTTGTAATCCCAGGAATTGAGAGGCTGAGACAGAAGGATCACAGCCTCAAGGCCAGCTTCAGAGATTGAGCAAGAACTTCGACAACTTAGCAAGATCTTGCTTCAAAATATAAAAAGAAAATAGAGATTTAAGAGGCATAACAATCAAATGCAATGTGTGACACAACTCATACACTAGACCTTCAGCAGATACAACGTTCTCATAGCTACTCAAATGCAGATGTCTGTGACACCAAAACAGGACGAAGAGAAGGAACTGGTAATCTCTGACCCTGGAACCTAGCATCGCCTTACACTCACCTCCGCTCAGCAGCTTCATCACCAGCCACAGCTCGTCCTTCACCACGAAAGACGTGTAGTAAGACACAATGTTGGGATGGTGGCACTGACTCATGGCTTGAATTTCTTTCTACAAAGAAGAGAAAACATGGTAATTCATGACATGCAAGCTTAGAACAAACACTGTGGGTTGGCTGATCCCAAGGGGAGCGGGGGGGGGGGCTATGTCACAGCCTTTCTGGGATCTCCACAGTCCTGATCTCTTCAAGAATGGTCCCCCCACATTGCAACTCTGGAACCAGCAGCAGCACACCTATCACCCGGGCCACCACCACGGGAGGACCTACTGGGACACAGCCTGACTTCAAGGTCAGGCCTTTCAAGAACCATCTGGGAATCTGGTTCTAGGCCACAGAGAAGAACTGTTAACAAGGAACAGGGCATCTGTGTGGGGTCTTCTTGGTTTTGTAATACTTTACTCCATGTCTGTGAAATGATTAGGGTCTCTCACACTGGAGAGACAAGCTGGAAAAGCACGCGCTGGAAGCTGCCTCCTGAGCAGAAAGCTGAGCCAAAGTCTCAGCTGGCGTGATAAAGGACGTAATGGCTGGCACGTCTGCTCACTCGTCTCTCCCTCCTATACCAAGAGCTACAAGAAGGCAGTTACTTAAAGTGGATTCCCAACACTGTGGAGCCTCCCAGACCACCTGTAACTGCACCCCCACAAAACCGCAAGCTCCACGAGGACTCAGACTCCTCTTGGCACTGACTATCTGCTGAGTGAAGAAGATCACACAGCACTTCCCAGAGCACGTGACTTACTTCTGCACTTGCCCTAGGTGCTGGGCGTCTGCTCAGTGAGATCAACTGTGTGAAAACCACCCATGTTGAACATAAATTCCTTTATGGCAAAGACCTTGTAGTGTACATTTTACGACCCTCAAAGTCACTGACACAGTCTTCTGCACTAAAAGCTAAGTAAATAAGAAAGAAAAGGAAGAAGGAACTAAAGCAAGCACTGACTGACACAGCTCTACAGGATGGGAAAGGTATGGACATAAAGGAGGGAACCGACAGGACAGCCTACGTGGGCCCAGCGAGTAAAGAGCACAAATGTTACAAGAACCACAGCAAAGAGCAGTTCTGACGGGCAAGGGTGATGAACAATCTGTAGAGGACGTGGGAACTGGGCTTAACTCCACAGGATGTGGGGAAATGATAGCACACCTGGTGAAAGGTATAGCGGTTTATAAATAAGAAGGATATGTAAGATATATTCAAGACACAACAAGTAAACCCGCCTAGGCTGAGCAGTTCATCTTTCCAGAGTAGAAGCCACAGGCCAGGCACAGAGCTAGCTCACTGGCCACAATGGCGGTCCCCACAAAGCGTCTGGCATCGTTAACACCAATCACAACACAGAGTAGGGAAAGTACTAGATACTACGTTAACGTCAATGGAGAAATATAGCAACAAAAATTGTCATTCTCAGTAAAGACTTTGAAGTTTAACTGTACTGACACTGAAACAGGAAAAAAAAAGTAGGTTTTTAATTGTTTAATTACCTGACACCAGATCATAAAACACCTTTAAGTTTGGTAAACGATTTAGGCTTTATCCCAACAGCTATAGAAAGGCATCAAAGATTTAACTATACACATATATTTCCATACATCCCGCTGGCTGCAACACAGGAGATAAATGAAGGTGGCAAGACTAGGTCGAGAACTTTTACTTAGGCTAATGCCATCATCTGGGTGAAAGGTAACGGAGGAATGATAAACAGCTAATCTCTCAGTTCTGATAACTGTAGTATGGTTATGTCAACATTACAGGAAGATGTCGGGCTTGGAGGCCAAGACGGGAGGATCACAGGTTAGAGGCCAGTATCAGCAATTCAGCAAGACTCTCAGCAACCAAGTATGACTCTGTCTCAAAACACAAAATGAGAAAGGGCTACATGTGTAGCAGTGGTAGAATGCCCCTGGGCTTGAGTTCAATCACCAGTACCATAAAAAAAAAGTCAGTTTGAAAGATATATAGCAAATGTAAATCTCGGAGTGAGATTATAACTTTTTCCACTTACCTGAAACTTGTTATAATAAACATCATTTATTAATAAGGAAATCATAAATCCTAGACAGGTGCAGTGGTGCACACCTGTAATCCTAGTTACTTGGGAGGCTGAGGCAGGAGGATCACAGGTTTGAGCCCAGTCTCAGTAACTTAGCAAGACCCTGTCTCAAATAAAAAAGGTGGCTGGGGACATAGCTCAGTGGTATAGCACTTGCCTAATATGCATGAGGCCCAAAAATAAAAATAAAAATAAAATAAACCTTTTATTAAAAAAAAAAAAAAAAAAAAAGCTGGGCATGGTGGCACACGCTTATAACCTCAGTACTTGGGAGGCTGAGACAAGAGGATCACAGGTTCGAGGCCAGCCTCTGCAACTTAGCGAGACCTTCACAGCTTAGTGAGACCCTGTTTCAAAATGAAAAAATAAAATTGGACTGGGGGCGTAGCTCAGAGGTCGAATGCCCCTGGGATCAACCCCCAGAGGAAGGCAGGTTGGGTGATGTTATTTCCCACTCTAACATAAACATACAGGAGTGCATCTGACCATCAGAAACAAGAGGCGCGTACCAGGAGCTCGTCCATGCTAGTCTGACACTTCTCCAGGTTTATCCGTTTGATCGCCACTTTCTCCTTTTTGGGGGCACAATAAGCTGCTTGGACCACAGCAGTTGCTCCACTCCCTAAAAATAAAAGACAAATGAGTAAATAAACAGATGTACATATGTAAGCATGACATTTCTAATCCCACACGATTTAAACAAGGGAAGAGTAATTCTTGTACTATTCCTATGATGAACAACAGATGTGGAGAAACATTCTCAAGAGTGAAGTGAATAAAGTAAAAGTCTCGACCACTTCATATTTATTGCCAATAAATACCAGTGAGAGAGAAATTCAAAACTGCCAGGGTTCTAGCCTGATACGATGGCACAGGCCGCGTTTCCCTGCTCTTCTCCTGCAAACACAACTAAACACCAAACAATAACTCAACACACAACCCTAACAGGACTCAGGAAGGTGGACTGGCAGGGCCCTCAGGGAAAAGCAGGAGAGTGGGTTCACTGGATTTTCCTGTTAGCTCCCACATTCCCAGACTGCACCCCAAAACCACCACCAAGGGTGCACAGACAAGGAGGAAACCCTCTTCCCTGGCCAGAGGACCATGAAAGGGGCAGCTCAGCAGAGCCCCAGGGGAGCTCTAGTCTGATGGCTAGTCCTCCTGTGACGGGCGGGACGGGCGATCCACAGCAACTTCACGGAGTCCCCACCTCACACCTACGAAGTGGCAGCCAGGGCCCCGCACCAATGCCGAGCCGCCTGCCCTTAGTGTGACACCCCGGGGCACGGAACAGGAGCGCCAGCGCGCCAAAAGAACAAAGCACAAGAGAAGAGCACTCTCAGAGCTCTGACGACCAGAGTACTGAGGAGTCGCAGGAGCAGGGGCAGGACCTCAGCAAGGTGCGGTGGGCTCGGAGAGAAGATGGAAGCAGAATCCAGATCCTCCTAACACGACAACCCCATGTCCAGGACACAATCAAAAAGTGACAAGTCTACCAAGAACCAGGAAAAACCACATCACCAAGAACACACAAACATGCCAACACCAAGATCAATCAGGTGCTGGGATTCATGGGCAAGAATTTTAAAGCAGCCATCATAAAAACGCTTCAACGTACAACTATGAATTCTGCTGAAACAAAAAATGGAAAATCTCAGCAAAGAAATGGAATTGGGAGGGGAGGGTGGTGGCTGAGAACTGAACCCAGGGCTTCACACATACTCAGCATATGCTCTAAAGAGAGCTCCGTCCCCAGCCCCAGAAGTTATTTTTAAAAGTACCAAATGGAAATTATACAGCTAAAACATATAATTACTGAGATAAAACATTTGCTGGAGAGGCGCAACAGGAGAGCGGATGTTACAGAGGATAAATTCAGTGAATTCAGGGACAAGACGAACAGTTTACTCAATCTAAACAACAGAGAAAATAGAATGCAGTCATCAAATAATGCCCCTTGTCCCAGAGAAATGTGTTCTAAACCCTGAAACCCGCCAGTATGCTACCTATGTGGCAAAAAGAACTTCTCAGGTGTTATTAAATTAAGGATCCTCAAGGGGAAGATTATCTTGATTATTTGGGTGGACCTAATACAATCACAGGAGTGCCGATACGCAGGAGGAGGAGGCAGAGGGTAGAGTCACACGAGGAGGTGCAGGAGCAGGAGCAAAGGCCGGAGTGAAGGAGCCAAGGGAAAGATGCTGATGCTGCTGCGACACGGACCCAGGGGCACTCTACCTCCAAGCTACGCCCCCAGACCTACTGAATTCTTTTACTTGGATACAGGGTCTCAGTAAGTTGCTGAGGCTGGCTTCGAAGCTGCAATCCTCCTGTCTCAGCCTCCCAAGTACTGGGATTATAAGTGTACGCCACCACACCCGGCTGAAATATACACTTTAAAATGGTTAAGTTTTGTCTCAGTTGAAAACAAAAGGACTGATGCATGTGTATCTATGTTAATAGCTGCACAATTTACAATTGCCAAACTATGGAACCAGCCAAGATGTTCATCGACAGATGAATGGATTACAAAACTATGGGATATGTACACAATGGAATTTTACTCAGCCATAAAGAAGAACAAAATCATGTTATTTGCAGGGAAATGGATGGAACTGGAAAACATTATGTTAAGTGAGATTAGTTGATCACAAAAAGTAAAAAAATCATATGCTCTCCCTAATATGTGGAAGCTAGGGAGAAAATGGGACATAGGAGGGACTCCAGATGAAGAAGGAGAAACCCTAGGGGAGCAAAGAACTTGACTTAAAGGAAGATGATGGGGGGACGGGGGACACCCTAATGAGCATGACGTACTTTCAAGAACACATCAAAGTCAATCACTAAACTGAACTTGAGAAGGAGGGAGGAGGAGGGAGTGGGGTGGGAATTGGGGAAGAGTTAAATGAGAGATGTGTGCATGTATGCCTTTACCAGCTTGTACCTAACAAAGATGTATGATTACAATGCACCAATTAAAAATAAATAAAAAAGAAAACAAAAGGATAAGGAAATATTACAAACAACTTTCACTCACAATTAAGTAATTTAGAAAAAATGGGCCAATTCTTCAAAAACAACTGAAATTCAACCAAACTGAATTAGATAAATACTATAAAAATTTTTTTAATTTAATGTGTAGTTGTAATTGTAATGTTCCTAAAAAAAAATCTTCAGGCGCAGACAAATTTCACTGAAGAATTTTATTAAACATTGAAAGAAGAATAGCCATTTTACACAACATCTTCCAAAAGAGAGGAAGCAGAAACATCCCCAATTCATTTCAGGAGGCCGTTTTGCCAATATAAAAACCAGATAAGCCGGTGTGATGGAAAACACTTGTAATCCCAGTAAGTGGGAGGCTGAGACAGGAGGATCGCAGGTTCACAGCCAGCCTCAGCTACTTACTGAGGCCCTCCACAACACAGTGAGACCCTGTTTCAAAATAAAGAATAAAAAGTAGGGCTGGGGGTGTAGCTCGGAGGCAGAATGCCCTTGGGTTTGATCCCCAAAGGGGAAAAAAAAGATAAAGACTTGACAAGGAGACTACACACCAGTCTCTCTTATGAATGTAAGATGCAAAATCCTTAAAATATTTGTGAGTTGAATCCAGCAACAGAAAACACACCACAACCAAGCCGAATGTATTCTAGATATAAAACTAAACAATACACTGCTTAACAAAAATGAAGTGCTCTGCAGTCGGCCTGCCTCTTGGCTGAACTCCTCACCGTGCATGGGAGCACAGGAGCACAGAGCACGGGAGCACGGGAGCACGGAGCACGGAGCACGGGATGGTCGGGCAGAAGAGCAGTGCATGCCACCAAGTGTCCTCCCTCCTTCCTCCGCCTTCCAGAAGCACTGGAGAAACCCGACTCTCGCCTCCCTTCAGAGAGGCCGGGCTGATCACAGGGAAGCAGTCTCAAATCACAGAAGACACTGCCATGGGCCTCTGCAAGGTACCTCTGGTCCTAGATACAGATATCTTCTAATATGTACATGTGTTCACTGACTAGTATATTTCAAATGTTTTAAAAAATGTACAATCTTGTGGTGTTCTTTTTAAATCAGCATTAATTCTAAAATCTACCGCTGGATAATCCAACACTGACTCTCTCAGACACACCAAACCTGCAATATTAGCCTTAACTATTAATGGCATGCACAAGTAAACCAAAAGCACGCTGGGGTTGAAAGTACAGCAGTCTCCCCTTATCAGCAGGGGTACCTTCGAGGCCCCCAGAGGACGTCTGCAAGCACAGATAGCACCAAGCCTTATAAACTATGCTTTTCTTATAAATTAGGCACAGTAAGAAATTCTGAATAATAAGTTAGAATAAAAGGACAATTGTAACAATATACTTTTCCTTCTTCACAACTGCACAGACAGAACATTCACTCTTGCCATAGAGCTTAGCACCCGCCCCACGTGGACTGCTTTCTCTTCTTCTTAAGAACCTCTGCCCGGTTTGGTGGCGCACGCTTGTAATCCCAGTACTTGGGAGGCTGGGACCAGAGGATTGCAGGTTCGTGGCCAGCCTCAGATACTTAGTGAAGCCCTCCACAACTTAGTGAGACCCTGTTTCAAAGTAAAATATAAAACAGGGCTGGGGTGGAGCTCGGAGGTAGAATGCCCCTGGGTTCAATCCCTAGTATCACACACACGCTAGCTCACACTGCCACTCTCAAAGATGACTAAGGCACTGTCACCCGAGCGGTGGGAAACACAATTATCATTTTGTAAGCCCTTTTCTAAAATAAGACCTCTTGTCAGAGTCACGTTGAAAATGAAGGCTCCTGGAACTGGCGAAAGAGCTGTAAGAACAGCCATGATCCTAAAAGTCAGGCTATTCTCTGCACAAAGATGGGCACGCCACACCCGCCGAGCAGTGACTCCAGGCCTCGCTGTGCTGGGGCTGCGCCTGGGGCTCCCACCTCAGCGCCCGCAGCTCGGTCCTCCCCACCCTCCTCCAACACATCCCATCCAGCACCCAACCGACTAACCGACCACTCCCCAGATGACTGCCCACCCTGCGGACGCTGCCCTCCTCACAGCCCAGTCCGGTCGGCCAAGCCTCTGCTCAAAGCCTGCCGTGACCTCCAATCTTACTCAAAACCAGAGCCAGATTCTTGCAATGCCTTACAATCTGACAAGGGGGCCATCAGCCTAGCCCTCCCCTACTGACCGCTGCCCTGTCCTCTCAGCCTGCCCCCCCTGCTCTAGCCACCGGGGCCTCCTTACCATCCCTCGGGGTACCTCCAAGATACACCTCCAGCCCTTTTTGAAAGAATGTTTTCTTAAATGGCCTCACTAAGCTGCTGAGGCTGGTCTTGACCCCGTGATCCTCCTGTCTCAGCCTCCCAAGTACTGGGATTCCTTCCAGTCCTGAGTCGCTGGGCGCCGCCTTCCCGGCTGGCCCCGCAGTCCCCACCTTTCCCGCTCTGCTTTCCTCCCCCCGCACTCCACGTCGTCGGTTCCCTTCTTTCTCTCCAGCATCCAGAACAGTGCGCGGCGCACAGCAGGAGTTCAATCGATAGTTGTTGAGTGAATGAATGAATGAATCTAGTAAAAAACTATTTTCTTTCTTTTTAAGGTGTTGGGGAATTCTACCTCCAAGCTACACCCCCAGACTTTTTGTTTGTTTTTTTTAAAACAGAATCTCACTAAGTTTCTGGGGCTGGCCTCAAAGCTGTGACCCTCCTGTCTCGGCCTCCCAAAAACGGGGATTACAGGCATGTGCCACCTCACTCTGCTGTAGAAGAATATGTTTTTGGGGGTTTTTTTGTTTGTTTGTTTGCAGTACTGGGGATTGAACTCAGGGGCATTTTACCTCCGAGCTACACCCCCAGCCCTATTTTTTATTCTTTATTTTGAAACCGAGTCTCACTAAGTTGCGGAGTGCCTCACTAGGTAGCTGAGGCTGGCCGAGAACCCAGATCCTCCAGTCTCGGCCTCCCAAATGCTGGGATTACAAAGGTGCACCACCACGCCCGGCTGAAGAATATGTTTTCAAGGGAAAAAATTACTTGCTTGGGGCAGAACCCAAAGGGAGCCGGTCATGGGCATCACCTCACAGCTAGCATCTGAACATTAACACCTGTTGAGTACCCACTCAATTCCAGGGGCTACTATGCTGACCACTGTCTGTACTCACATTTCTCTTTCTAATCTCTACAATAATCCCATGAGTGAGGTATTACTGGCCGTACAATGTAAGCAAAGGTAAGACTACAGTATAAAGTCGTGAGAGGCAGAGTAGGCCTAGAAACCGGAACTACATGTTTCAATGCCATTCTCTTAATTGCTGGGAAATCACTCTTTAGACTGAAGCTAACATTTATTAACTGACAACTATGCGTGCCATGTCTTATTTTATTTATTTATTTGTTTATTTATGTATTTATTGTGGTTCTGGGGATTGATTCTGGGGGCATTCTACCTCTGAGCTACACCCCCAACCCTATTTTTTATTCTTTATTTTGAAACAGGGTCTAAGTTGTGGAGGGCTTCACTAGGTAGCTGAGTTTGGCAGCAAACCTTCGAACATGTGATCCTCCCAAGTGTGCACCACTACGCCCGGCTCTAATTATTTAATTAAAAAAAAAAAACAAGGCCAAGCCAGGTGTGGTGGTGCATACCTATAATCCCAGTACTTGGGAGGCTGAGACAGAAGGATTGTAGGTTCAAGAGCAGCCTCAGCAACTTAGCAAGGCTTTCAGGAACCTAGTGAGAACCTGTTTGACAAACAAAAAATAAAATGGGCTGGAGTGTAGCTCAGGGGCATTCTTCAATCCCCAGTGCCAAAAATAAAAAAACAAAAAAACCCAAAGCCAAAAAAAAAAAAAAGCCGGGCGTGGTGGCACACGCTTGTAATCCCAGCATTTCGGAGGCCGAGACTGGAGGATCCGGGTTCGCGGCCAGCCTCAGCTACCTAGTGAGGCCCTCCACAACTTAGTGAGACCCTGTTTCAAAATAAAGAATAAAGCCGGGCATGGTGGCGCACGCTTGTAATCCCAGCATTTGGGAGGCTGAGACCGGAGGATCCGGGTTCGCGGCCAGCCTCAGCTACCTAGTGAGGCCCTCCGCAACTTAGTGAGACTCGGTTTCAAAATAAAGAATAAAAAATAGGTCTGGGGGTATAGCTCGGAGGTAGAATGCCCCTGAGTTCAATCCCCAGTACCGCAAAAAAATAAATAAATAAATAAAATAAAGAATAAAAAATAGGGCTGGGGGTATAGCTCGGAGGTAGAATGCCCCTGAGTTCAATTCCCAGTACCGGAAAAAAAAAAAAAAAAACCCAAAGCCAACATTTTTAGTTGCTTATCCAACATAAAATTTCCCTTTAATAAGAGAACCCTGACCTATCTTGTGTAAAGTTATAATGAACTATTCAGCTAAAAGCTTCATTTAGCAGCCTCTCCTGCAAATGACTAAACCACACAGTTCAAGCCAATAAACCCCAGTGGGAGCTGCCGAGCAAGACACCCAGGAGAGAAGGGCCTTTGAGAGGAGCCGGCGTGGCTGTCGCCGTCCTCCTGACACTCTCCTGGCCTGCACACAGCACCCAGCTACAAGTGAGAAGAGAGTCACATGGTCAGTGTGGCGGCACGAAAAACCAGGAGCCTGGGCGCCTGACGGTCTGGACTGGCTGCCTGTTATTAAGCCACTGCTATGTCTGCTTTGCATTACTACGTGCAGACAAATATAACGCCTCCTTGATAAGCTGTGCTGGGCCGCCCGTGCTCTGCCTACCGCTCTGCCTAGTGCCGGTCCCCTACGCAGTCGCACTCGGTGGACACAGCACAGGTCCTTCGCATTTACAGCTCGGCATCTGTACTCGGATAACACCAATTTAAACTTCAAAATGTGTACTTTGGCCGGGCGTGGTGGCGCATGCTTGTAATCCCAACATTTGGGAGGCTGAGACTGGAGGATCCAGGTTCTCGGCCAGCCTCAGCTGCTTAGTGAGGCCCGCCACCATTTAGTGAGACCCTGTTTCAAAATAAAGAATAAAAAAAAAATAGGACTGGGGGTGTAGCTCAGAGGTAGAATGCCCCCACCTTCCATCCCCAGTACTGCAAAAAAAAAAAGTGTACTTTGAGCCAAGTGTGGTGGCGCATGCCTCCCAGTACTTGGGAGGCTGAGACAGGAGGACCGCAGGTTCACGGCTAGCCTCAGCTACTAAGTGAGGCCCTCTGCAACTTAGTGAGATCCTGTTTCAAAATAAAGAATAAAAAATAGGGTTGGGAGTGTAGCTCAGAGGTAGAATGCCCCTAGGTTCAATCCCCAGTACTGCAAAAAAAAAAAATTAACTAATTAAAAATAGGACTGGGGATGTAGCTCAGAGGTAAAATGCCCCTGGGCTCAATTTCTAGTACTGGAAAAGAATGTAATTAGTGAAGAATTAATAAAAATTAAAGACAAGAAAGTAGAGAATAGCCAGGCGTGGTGGCGCACACTTGTAATCCCAGCATTTGGGAGGCTGAGACCGGAGGATCCAGGTTCGCGGCCAGCCTCAGCTGCTTAGTGAGGTCCTCCGCCAACTTAGTGAATCCCTGTTTCAAAATAAAGAATAAAAAATAGGGCTGGGGCTGTAGCTCGGAGGTAGAAATCCCCAGGGTTCCATCCCCAATACCGCAAAAAAAAAGAGAGAAAGTAGAGAATAAAGCTTTCCCTTTGCCAAAGGGAAAGGGAAATCATACTCATCTAAAAAATCTTAAACCTGGTCTGAAATTTTCAATTTTTAAGCCTAGTCTGAGGTAAAGAGTAAATATTTACTCCACCACTAATTAGCTATATGACATTAGGGGATCTTTTTACTTTTCTATGCCTCGATGAATTCAACTATGAAACAAGGTGGTTCACCTTATCACACCATTCATAAAAATTAACTCAGCCAGCATGGTGGAACACAAACCCTTGTAATCCTAGTACTTGGGAGGCTGAGACAGGAGGATTGCAGGTTCTAGAACAGCCTCAACAATGTAGCAAGAATTTCAGCAACCTAGCTAGACCCTGTTTCAAACTAAAGAATAAAAGAGAATTTCCCTGGGTTCAATCCCCAGTACCAAAAAAAAAAAACCTCAAATGTATCAGAAACTTAAATGTAACAACTAAAACTATAATACTTTAATACTTACAAGAAAATATAGCAGAAAATCTTCACATTAGGGCTAACAAAGATTTCTTAGATACAACACCAAAAGAAAATCAATATAAAAGAAAACAGTGCCGGGCGTGGTGGCGCACGCTTGTAATCCCAGCATTCGGGAGGCTGAGACCGGAGGATCCGGGTTCGCGGCCAGCCTCAGCTACCTAGTGAGGCCCTCCGCAACTTAGTGAGACCCGGTTTCAAAATAAAGAATAAAAAATAGGGCTGGGGGTGTAGCTCGGAGGTAGAATGCCCCTGAGTTCAATCCCCAGAACCGCAAAAAAAAAATAAAAAGAAAACAGTGCCGGGCATGGTGGTGCATGCCTGTAATCCCAGCTACTCAAGAGGCTGAGGCAGAGGCTCATGAGTTCAAAGCCAGCCTGGAAAATTTAGTGAGAATCTGTTTCAAAATAAAAAAAGAAGTGTTGGGCGTGGTAGCCCACACTGGTAATCTCAGTACTCGGGGGCTGAGACAGGAGGATTGCAGGTTTGTAGCCAGCCTCAGCAACTTAGTGAGACTGTTTCAAAATAAATAATAAAATGGGGCTGGGGGTATAGCTCAGAGGTAGACTGCCCCTGGGTCCCATCCCCAGTACCAAAAAAAAAAAAGAAGAAGAAAATACCATTTCATGCCCACTAGGATGGGTATAACCAAAAAGACGGGGCTGGGGATGTAGCTCAGTGACAAAGTACATGCTTAACATGTATGAGGCGGCTCTGGGTTCCATTCCCAGTAACGCGCGCGCCCACACACAGAGAAAGCTCACCAGAATAGGGAGAAACAGGAATTCCTATATGTTACTAGTAGAAGGCAAAATGCACAACTGCGTTGCAGTTTGGTGGCGGCTGTTTTGGGGGGTTGTTTTTTGTGGTACTAGGGATGGAACCCAGGGGCATTCTACCTCCAAGCTACACTCCCAGCCCTATTTTTTTATTCTTTATTTTGAAACAGGGTTTCACTAAGTTGCAGAGGTCCTCACTAAGTAGCTGAGGCTGGCTGCGAACCTGGATCCTCCTGTCTCAGCCTCCCAAGTACTGGGATTACAAGCGTGCCCCGCCACGCCCAGCTTGTTGCTGTTTTAATTAAACTTAAATTTACCGCATATCCAGCAATTCCACTCCTGGATACATGCTCAAGGAAAATGAAATGTGTTCACATGAAGACCTGACATGAGTGCTAATAGCAGCCTATTCCAAACAGCCAGAAGCAGAAACAATCTGGTGTCCACTGACTGATGTCCCAAACAGGGAAGCATGTACTGAGACAGCACAGAGGAAGGCCAAGCAGCAGCATGCAAACTGAAAGCCGACAGCACGTGGACCACATCTTACAGGATTACCTTTTTAAGAAACAGTCACAAAGTGCAAATCTATAGACAGGACGAGACTGTGGTTGCCTGGGGCTGGGGTGGGAACAGGGAGTTGCTGCAAATGGACATGAGACATCCTTTTGGAATGATGAAAATGTCCGAAAACTGGACCATGGTGATGACTGCACAACTCTTTAAATTTACTAAGAAATTACTGGGTTGTACACTTTAGTCAGGTGGACTTCATGGGAGGCAAAGTATGCATAAATTTGTTTTGAAAAAGGGAAGCCAGGCGTGGTGGCGCATGTTTGTAATCCCAGTACTTGGGAGGCCAAGACAGGAGGATTGCAGGTTCAAGGACAGCCTCAGCAAGTAGTGAGACTCTCATCAACCAAGTGAGACCCTGTTTCAAAATAAGAATAAAATAGGAATGGGGGTATAGCACAAGAGACAGAACATCCTGGGTTCAATCCCCAGCACTACAAAAATAAATAAGTGGTCAAGTAACACAGTAGTGCTTAAGCTTTGAAGAAGCACGGACTACTCAGCAAATGCGGTAAGGACTAACCTTGCTCACACACACACACACACTACGGGACTGAGACACAGAATTAATAAATCATTAAGCCTCCAGAGTCCTTGCTACTCTGAAATTTTATGCCACCGGAACAGCAAAAGCACAAAGAATGAAGGCAGTCACCCTTTTCACTGTAAGAAGAAATAGACCCTACCAGAAAGGAAAGAATTCTGCTTCTAAAACCATGCCAGGGACCCCTTTCTTTGCTGTATGTGTGTGTGTGTGGGAGGGGGGGTACTGGGGTTTGAACCCAGGGATATTCTACCTTTGAGCTACACCCAACCCTATTTATTTTCATTTTTAATTTTGACACAAGGTCTAGCTAAATTGCTGAGGCTGGCCTTAAACCTGCAATCTTCTCGTATCAACCTCCCAAATATTGGGATTACAGGTGTGCACTACCACAGCTGGCCTTTCTTTACTTTTATGGCATCATTTTGAAATCTCCCATTAACTATCCTCCTTCCATATGAAACCCGGATTAAAGGGTCCAGAAGCAAACAATCGAGGCAGACATCTAGCTGAACGCAGTGGCACGTTTGTAATCCCAACTACTACAGAGGCTGAGGCGGGATGATAGCAAGCTCAAGGCCAGCACTGGCAGCTCAGCAAGATCCTGTCTCAAAATTAATTTTTGTTTTTTTAAAGGCTGGGGATATAGTTCAGTGGTAAAGCCCACTCCCACCCCCAACCCCGGGGTTCAATCCCTAATACCAGAAAAAGAATTTTTAAGAAAAAATTTAAAGCTGAACACGCTTGCACACACCTGTAATTCTAGTACTGAGAGGCTGAGACGGAAGGATTGCAGGTTCTAAGACAGCCTCAACAACTTAGGGAGACTCAGCAACCTATTTCAAAACAAAAAATAAAAAGGTCTGGAAGTATAGCTTAGAGGTAGAATGTCCCGTGTTCAATTCCAAGGATAGAAAGACAGACAGACAAGTTTAAAAAGAGTCCATGTCAAAGACCCAACAGGAAGGACACAGGCCCATGAAGTGGCTTAAAGAAACAGATATGATGTCTTTAATATAAAACTTGGCCCCAATTATTTAAAAATAAAAGTTAAAAAAAAAAAAAAGAAATGTGATGTTTCTTTAAAAAGAGACAGTGCAATAAACACTGACATCCTCAAGTTAGCTAAAGTCTTCAGTTAGTCTTCCTTAGAAAACTAATTTTAGAGCAGCATGCTGCCAAAGTAGACAATTCTTCTTCCTCTGGTACACAGGGGTCTGCTCATGTCAGCCAGATTAAAGCTCTATTCAGCTAAATCCACCCCTTTTCTATTTCCAATGTCGCTTGAATTATTGGTGTCCAGCTAATATTCCCTCATCCACAGTCCTCAACCTCCCTCCTATCTCTAAAGCCCTCTGAGAGCTACAATCCACGTTTGTCAAAGTTTTCGTCTCTCCCAACTGGTTATTGCTGGACCTCCTTCACATCCACGCCCAGCGGTCAGGTGTATGGGATCAAGTCGTGTCCCTGGCTGAAGTCCTTCAATGACACTTAAAATAAAACTCCGAACTCCTTTCATGGCTGAGAAGGTCCCTAAGTTCTGCCCCCCCACCCTTACCTCTCTATCCGTAACATCCGTCCTGCCAGTCCTAAAACATATCACACTCTTCCCCCTTCTTGGGGTCTATGCATTTCCTCATGCCTCAGCAGGGAGGAAAATCTTCCCTCCACTCCTAAGACTGACTTCTCATCCTTCATGGCTCAATTTACACGTCATCGCCGCAGAAAAAGAACTTTCCCTGAAACCACCCTAACTTCGTCTGCAGATTCTTCTCTGTAACACCTTGCCTCTTTCTTTCCTTCCACTTGCAAAACCAGCTCTTTTGAACTCTTTGACCAATTATTTCACGTCTATCTCCCGGACCTGAAAGGCAGTTGCAAGGAGACACAAGTCCGGTGGGTCTCCCTTGCTCGCTCGGGGACCTGCAGCCTCCCGCAGCAACGTCTGGCACTTCCTGGGCACCGAGGGGGTTGTCGCAGGGGTTGCAGGGCTGAACCGCAGTTCGGTATCCCCCCCCCCCCAATCCTAGAAACAGGAGGCTCTGCCCACAGCTCCACTATCCCATTTCTCACCCAGCCTCGAAAAGGCCTCTCCCGCACCTGCACCTCTCTCCACGACACACGTGTCGCCCCGGGTTCCAGCATCTGTCAACCAGGCACACAAATCTTCCGCGAGCCCCCCAAGCCCCACCCCGCAGGTGCACGGCCCGAGCCCCCTCCTTGCAGCACCGCGACCCCCTCCCCAACACACACACACACACACACACACACACGCACGCACACCCCGCCCCTCGGGCTCCTGCGAATGCTGCAAGCCCGGCGCTCCCGCGTGTCACCGCCGCCCAGCGCGGCGCCCGCGCTCACCGATCACCTCCTGCAGCTCGTAATCGTCCCGGTTGATGGACCAGGGCAGGGCGCTCGAGTCCTCGGTCATGACGGCGGCAGCGGCTCGGGTGCTCCGTGCAACTCGCTGACCTCTCGCGTCTCCTCGCCGCGCGCCTCCCCGCCCCCACCGCCGCCGCCGCCGCCCCCACCAACCGCCTCGGGCACAGCCCCGGGTCACACGGCGCCCGGGCGCGGGGTCACTGACGGCACAGCGGCGGGGGCGCACGGCTCCGGCGGGCCTGGCCTGCGGCTGCTCCGCGCCCCGCACTCCTCCGCCCGGCCTCCGCGGCAGCCGCGACAGAAGCTTCGCCCGGACCCAGCCCCTCCGTCCCGCCCTCCACCCGAGCCCCACGCACGGGCCAAACTTTCCCTTCTCCCTCCACCTGCCGGCACGCAGCGCGCTGACGTCACCGCGCCGGTCACGCCCCGCCTCCGGCGGCCATCTTAGGTGTGGCGGAGAGGCGCGGCGAGCCGGCAAGCAAGCCCACTAAGAAGGAAGTTGACGGTGGGAGGAAGGAAATGTTGGGGAAGGGGTTCGGCAAGGGCCTCGGGAAGCTGAGGGAGAGAAGCAAGTCGGCCAGCGTGGGAAGCCACACTAAGTATGGCGACCGGCGTGGCCAAGTGGAGGGGGCGGAGCCACTTCTGGCGGCTGGGGCACGTTTGCCGTCTCCGCCGTCGCATTCATTGGTTCGTTTGAGAAGGAATGGAAAAGGCGATGGGTGCGTGCGGACGTCCGTCACGAGTTAGTCCCGCCCCCAGGCTCTCCGCGAGCTTCGCGGTCTCTGCGGGAACCCCAGTACCTTGCTCCCCTAACCCCTTGCTCTGCAGTGACGTCACGGCGTAGCCGGCACACCCTCGAAACGTGCGCACCGCGCCTCTGGGCGTGGAGAAGCCCAAGGGAGCGGCTGGGTAGGGTGGCCTCCGAGTGTGGCTGACGGCCAACTAGGATAAAAGGCCTCGGGCTGCCGGACGGGATGGAACCGGAAGCTTGCGTGGTGACGACATTTTTTTCAAGGCGGAAGTTTTCTGCAGCGTCCGACGCGGCGCGTCTCCCCGCGCCTCCTCCGCTAAGGGGCGGAGAACTGAGTTCTATAGATTCTCAGCTTTAGGGCTGCAGATCCAAGCCGGACCTGGAGACTCATCCCTGTGATCCCAGTACTTGGGAGACTGAGACAGGGGGGTCGCAGGTTCGAGGACAACCTCAGCAACGTAGCGAGACTCAGCAACTTAGCAAGACCCTGCTTCAAAATAATAAAAAGGGCTGGAGGTGGAGCTCAGAGGTAGAATGCCCCAGTGCCAAAAAGAAGAAATACAAGTAAAGCCCTATTTCTTAACTTAGATTATGGGTACACAATACCCAACTATTCATATATGGTTTACGTGCTCTTTTTAAGTTTGTTTTTGTTTTGTTTTTTGCGGTACTGGAGGTTGAACCCAGAGGCATTCTACCTCCAAGCTACATCTCCAGTCCTGTTTTTTATTCTTTATTTCAAAACAGGGTCTCACTGAGTTGCGGAGAGCCTCACTAAGCTGAGGCTCGAAGCCAACCTGCGATCCTCAGGTCTCAGCCTCCCAAATACTAGGATTACAAGCTTGTGCCACCACGCCCTGCTCTTTTTAAGCATATTTCACAATTTGCAAAGTTTGGTTTCTCGCATCTCAAGTAACACCCACCCTCCAGCTTCCCCTCTTTTAAACTGAAGGGCCCTCCAACAGCCTCCGCTCCAGCGTGGTCTCCCGGTGTTGGCCGTAGCCCTTGGCTGAAGCCTCACTTCTACCCCACCTGTCCTGGTGGGCCCAGCAGATGGCCCACCCTCCCCTCTCCACTCCGCCCACAGAAATGCTTTTCCTGAGATTGCCCTGCCCCGAGGACAGCCATGTCGCTTACCTTTCCATCCTGACCATTTCTAGGCAGTCAGCCTGTGCTGCCTTACACCTACCCATAGTTTCTCTTGATGTGACTATTCTGTATTTCAAATTAGATTGTGAGCCGGGCCTGGTGGCGCACACATGCCTGTAATCCCAGTACTTGGGAGGCTGAGACAGGAGGATCGCAGGTTTGCGGCCAGCCTCAGCTACTTAGTGAGGCCCTCTGGAACTTAGTGAGACCCTGTTTCAAAATAAAGAATAAAAAATAGGGTTGGGGGTGTAGCTTGGAGTACAGAATGTAGCTTCCAGTACAGAATGCCCCTGAATTCCATCCCCAGTACCAGGGGGAAAAAATTATATATATGGGGGGGGGTACTGGGGATGGATCTCAGGAGTACTCAGAAATGGAGCACACACACACATATACACGCAAAAAAAAAAAAAAAAGTAAGTAAACATTTTAAAATGCTGGTATTCGTTATCTGTACCCAGGAACTGAATACTGATATTTAACTTTTGTGTGTGTGTGTGCGTGTGTGGTACTGGGGACTGAACCCAGGGGCATTCTACCTCAGAGCTACACCCCCAGCCCTATTTTTTAGTCTTTATTTTGAAACAGGGTCTCACTAAGTAGCTGAGGGCCTAAGTAGCTGAGGCTGGCCTCGAACCCGCAATCCTCCTGTCTCAGCCTCTTAAGTACTGGGATTACGAGCGTGGGCCACTGCTCCCAGCTCCTCATATTTAACTTCTGGTAACTTGATAATCTCCCACTCTTCAAACTCAGGAACTAAATAAATTCAGACAGATAAAATATAATGCCCCTTTTTATAATATAAATCTAGATTTAAAAAGCCGGGTGTGGGGGCATCCCAGTACTTGGGAGGCTGAGACAGGAGGATCACAGGTTCACAGCCAGCCTCAGCAGCCTTTTGAGGCCCTCTGCAACTTAGTGAGATCCTGTTTCAAAATAAAAAATAAAATAGGGCAGGGGGTGTAGCTTGGAGATACAAGTGCACGAGTGTGCATGCATGCGCGCACACACACACACACACACACAAAGTTTCAGATAAAAAAAAAACAAACAATAAAATCTCCATAGCAACAAATTGCTGGACAATGTTCTATGGGACATAAATACCTCTCCAGTAAAACAGCCTTGTGAGGTTTTTGTACCCATTTTACAGATGAGAAACCAAGCTAGAAATTCCTGGAAATGCCAAGCATAGTACCTGTTTTCTCCCAGTGCTTAGTAAGTGACAGCTGCCATTGATTCCTTGGTGGGAACAAAGCAAGGAAGCATTATGGAGCCAGGCTGAGCTACAGTGCTACCTGACTTGACAGGTCTGCTTACTCAAGAAGAACAGGTTCCAGCTGGCCGCATGACCGTCATTTGCACCTCAGGGCTGCTGCCTCCTCACTTGCCCAAAGCACTGCCCAATGGCTTATTGCAAAATCTGCCCGAGGAAATACAGGCTTGCTCCTTGATTCCCAGTGGATTGCTTAAGGCTTCGCTGGCCTTTAGCACCCAATCTGAACAAGTGAATTGGAAGTCTGGAGTACAAGTGTTAATGAACCCTCTGCCTCTCTGAATATTGAGTTGGAAATTTTAGGACACCAAGAAATGGGTACTAAAGCGCCCCTCAGTCTCTACCCAATGCAATACATGCCTGGGCATGATGGTGCACGCCTGTAGTCCCAGTACTTGGAAGGCTGAGACAGGAGAATCCCAGGCTCAAAGCCAGTTTCAGCAGCTCAGGGTGACCCTCAGCAACTTATTGAGACTGTTTCAAAATAAAAAATAAAACAGGAGCCTGGTGTGATGGTGCATGCTTGTAATCCCAGTATTTGAGAGGCTGAGGCAGGAGGCTCACAGGTTTGCGGCCAGCCTCAGCAACTTTGTGAGGCCCTCTGCAACTTGGTGAGATCCTGCTTCAAAATAAAATAAGGCTGGGCCGGGAGTGGTGGTGCACGCTTGTAATCCCAGCATTTGGGAGGCTGAGACTGGAGGATCCTAGTTTGCAGCCAGCCTCAGCTACCTAGTGAGACACTCTGCAACTCAGTGAGACTCGGTTTCAAAGTAAAGAATAAAAAATAGGGCTGGGGGCATAGCTCGGAGGTAGAATGCCCCTGAGTTCAAACCCCAGTACCGCAAAAAATATATAAATAAATAAATAAGGCTGGGATGTACTCAGAGATAGAATGCCCCTAGGTTCAATCCTCAATACCACAAAAATAAAGTAAAATAGGACTGAGGAGTTAGCTGGAAGGTAAAATGTCTCTGAATTCAACCTTTGGTACCGCCCCCCAAAATACATAAGCTTTTATGAAGCTGGGCACGGTGTTGCATGCCTGTAATTCCAGTACTTGGGAGGCTGAGACAGGAGGATCACAGGTTTGAAGCCCGCCTCAGCAACTTAGCAAGACCCTGATTCCAAATAAAAGATAAAGTGGGGATAAGGGTATAACTCAGAGGTAGAATGCCCCTAGGTTCAATCCCCAGCAACACACACACACACACACACACACACACACACACACACACCAACAGCAGCAGCAGCAACAACAACAATAACAACATATAAAATAGGGCCAGGGATGTAGCTGAGAGGTAGAAGGTTAGAATGCCCCTGGGTTCAGTTTCAGTTCCACCAAAAATAAAAAATTTTTAAAAAGTGTGAACTACCCTTCGTGTACGCGGTTGTCACAACTTGGCCGAAAGAGGAGAGTGTCTCCCACCATCCAGAACTGGGGCTGTTCCCCTGATCAATGGCAGTGGACTCCGGCGGAGGGAAGGGCCCCCCAGGACCTTAGAGTGAAGTCTAAGCTCTGACCTCCCCAACCAGCAGGCTGGAGGTGCTATCCTTCGGGGAGTGACTTGGTCTTAGATAAATGCTAACCTGCTCCCTCCTCCTCGGGCAATCCTCATCTCCGAGTGTCTAGTTGGGGAAATTATAATAATGCTCCATATTGGCTCCTTACATGGAAGAACATGAAAGTGTCCCTCAGAATACTCTGCCCAGGGACTGCACAGGCACACTTGAAGCCTCTGCTTGGATCATGTCTGCCAATGCCCATCGGCCAGTGCAAGTCAGATAGCCAAGCCCAACATCCATGGGGCCGGAAGTATACTACTCCCACAGGAGGTCACAAGGAGGGAAGGAGAAATGGTTTTTTGTTTTTTGTTTTTGCAGTACTGGAGGTTGAACTCAGGGGCGTTCTACCTCCGAGCTATACCCCCAGCCCTATTTTTTATTCTTTATTTTGAAACCGAGTCTCACTAAGTTGCGGAGTACCTCAGTAGGTAGCTGAGGCTGGCCGAGAACCCGGATCCTCCTGTTTCAGCCTCCCGAATGCTGGGATTACACGCGTGCGCCACCATGCCGGGCAGGAGAAATGTTTTAATGGAATCAGGGTTGTGCTCCCTAGTATAATTCTGTTCTTGGCAGTGGGGTGCTCAAACCCACCTAGCCCCAAGGTTGCCAAGCTGAAAAAGTACAAAAATCCGTCGTGGTGTGGTATAACAATGAAGTCACCAGTAGTGACAGCGCCAAATCATTTTCACCTCTTATTTCTCAAGGCTATGCATTTTGCTATTGGGAGATGGCCCCATATATTGTGGCTGATTTAAGGTTTATGAGCTGAGACAAGCAGGGCAAGACCCTGTGCTACCACACCAGCTCTTTCAAGATCATAGAGTCTGTGATAAGACCAGGAGTTCTGAGGGTGTGTGCGGTCACTTTCCTACTTCACCATAAAATATGTCCCTTGGGGGGAAGCCGTGTCACATGCGCTGTCATGGTAACCGAGAAGGCATCCTGCCATGGATGAGGTCTATACACTGCTGGTGCTGGCAGAAACGCTGCAGGGAGGGGAAGCAAAAGCGTAACCAAGAGAACTGTTCATTCCTGCAAAGACAGTTTTCCCAGCACATTCAAAGGAGACCAAGAACCAGGAGTCTGGCTGAGTCCCTGGAAATGGTGCCATGTCTGGGCTTAGCATAGCCATTGAATAAAAAAAAAAAAAAATAGCAATGCCAGGCATGGTGGTACACACTTGTAATCCCAGTACTTGGGAGGCTGAGATGGGAGGATCACAGGTTCAAGGACAGCCTCAGCAAGTAGTGAGACTTTCATCAACCTAATGAGATCCTGTTTCCAAGTAAAAATTAAAAAAAAAAAAAAGGCTGGGGTGTGTCTTGGAGGTAGAATACCCCTGTGTTCAATCCCCAGTACCATAAAACATACATACATACATACATACATACATACATACATACACACACAAACAGCAGTGCCTAGGGAAATGGTAGCACACCAAATGCCCATGTTACAAAAGAAGGACAATTGCACATCAATGATCTCAGCTGAGAAAGAGAGAGAGAGAGACAGAGAGAGAATGAACTGGACTCTATGCAAAAGAAAGAACATAATGGGAGTAGAAATTAGTGAAATAGTTTCATATCAATGAAACCAAAATCTGGTTCATTTTTTTTTTATTTGTTTGTTTTGTTTTGTTTTGTTTTTGCGGTACTGGGAATTGAACTCAGGGGCATTCTACCTCCAAGCTATACCCCCAGCCCTATTTTCTATTCTTTATATTGAAACAGGGTCTCACTAAGTTGCGGAGTGCCTCACTAGGTAGCTGAGTCTGGCCGTGAACCCGGATCCTCCGGTCTCAGCCTCCCAAAAGCTGGGATTACAAGCATGTACCACCACGCCCAGCAAAATCTGGTTCTTCTAGAAATAAAAATCTACAATATTGTTAAACCTCTAGTCAGATGACCAGGAAGAAAAAGGTAGACATAAATCACCAGTATCAAGAATAAGAAGGGTGACATCATTCCAGGTTCTGTAGGTATTAAAGGGGTAAGTGGGAATCTTATATACAACTTTATGCCAATCAATTAGCCAGGCGTGTTGGTGCACAACTGTAATATCAGTACTTGGGAGGCTGAGACAGGAAGATCCCAGGTTGGAGGCCAGCCTCAACAATTTAGCATGATCCTGTTTCAAATTAAAAAATAGAGCCGGACGCTGTGGCACATGCATGTAATCCCAATACTTGGGAGACTGAGACAGGAGGATTGCAGGTTCAAGGACAGCCTCAGCAAGTAGTGAGATTCTCATCAACCTAGCAAGACCCTGTTTCAAAATAAAAAATAAAATTGGAGCCGGGCATGTCAGTGCATGTTTATAATCCCAGTACTTGAGAGGCTGAGACAAGAGAATTGCAGGTTCACAGCCAGCCTCAACTATGTCATGAGGCCCTCTGCAACACAGACCCTGTTTCAAAACAAAGAATAAAAAAGAGGGCTGGGGGTGTAGCTCGGAGGTAGAATGCCCCTGGATTCAATACCTAGTACTGCAAAACAAAACAAAACAAAAAAACCTGTAGTTGAAATCCTTCCCACAAAGAAAAAGGTGCAGAGGCCAGGTGAGGTGGGCGGGGGCAGCCAGTGCTGCAATGTCTCGTGGAGGCCCCTGCCCTGGCGCCATGGACATGTCACAAATGAGCCCATTGAGCCAGCGCCAGCTGTCCTGAGGACCAGGCCAGTAGGCATCCCGGGTTGTGTCATCTGTATGATCCTCCCGCCAGTTAAGCCTCCTCCACCGCCACAGCAGATGCCCTTGGGTAAGCATTCACAGGGGTCACGAAAACCGTCACGCCACAGATTATGAAAAGCCCAGCCGTGCCCCCTGTCACCCATCTTCTAGTCTGTATTTGCAGACAAGCTGGGGGTCGAGTCAAAGATGAACCAGGAAGCCGGGCGTGGTGGCGCACGCTTGTAATCCCAGCATTCAGGAGGCTGAGACCGGAGGATCCGGGTTCGAGGCCAGTCTCAGCTACCTAGTGAGACCCTTCGAAACTTAGTGAGACCCGGTTTCAAAATAAAGAATAAAAATAGGGCTGGCGATGTAGCTTGGAGGTAGAATGCCCCTGAGTTCAATCTCCAGTACTGAAAAAAAAAAAAAAAAAAAAAAAAA